>OY755205.1:41973061-42034396 GCA_963576765.1 Draba incana
CTCGGCCAGGTTATCTATAGACGTGGGCTTGCGTCAGCGCGTGGGTGCGACTGGTCATGGAGCTAGCACGTGCTTCCTCGATTCCCGCCCTAGTGATGATTACATTTTTTGCGGTTATCGAGACGAACTAGGGTTTCGATGTTGATATGACGCTTTGGTGTGCCGCCCCTTTGGCTTCTGCCTTCCCTATATATAACGTTATTTCCTTCCTTTCTTTTATCATTTGCTCTGTATTCTGAAGATCCCGATCAGGTATTTTTCTCTTTCTAACCCGATCTCTTTTTTCGTTTCATCTTTCTTTATACCCCTTTACTTCCCGAGTGTAAAATCGATCCGAAGACTTCCTGAGAGGTATAACATCGGGAGATTCTTCCACCAGTTCCGATAGTGGAGCGTTGATTCGTAAGAGTAAGAAAAATGTGGACCGGCTCATTGTCTTGGTTTCCCCTTCTGTTGAACCCGATCCCTCGTTCGGCGCGAGCGATTCGGAGAGCGATGATAGGGCGGTTTCGTCGTCCCTCCGTCGTCCCGGGAAGACAACCAATAACGGTGACGGTTCTTCCGAGGAGGAACATACGCCGCTTGCTACTCTGAAGAAGAAGAAGAAGGTTGAGACGCAGAGTGATCTCAAAACCGCTTGGGCGAAGAAGGAATCGGCCGAGGATGCGAGGAGGAAAGAGGTCGATCGTAGAAAGAAAGCGAAGCGGAGGGAACAGTTGGAGGCCTTGAAGGCAGTTCCCGTTTTCGGATTGGGTCCTGGTCGCTGCCCTCGCATCGTGTTGGAGCGTCACGATGACAAACCGTCGTCCTCCACATATAAGAGCGTTGTTGAATGCGGTAGTGGGAGGAACTGGCCCCGGATAGACTTCGTAATTCCCGGGCCGGAATACAGATCGTGGGCTCCCCCCGAAGGCCACTTGTGCGTCTATGAGTGTTTCTTCGACTAAGGTGGGCTCGGTTTTCTGATTCCCCCGGTGATCATGGAGTATTGCGCTCGTCGCAGGGTCTCCATATCCCAACTCACACATGCGAGTTTTTGGAACTTGATGTCGATCCTGACGTTAAGTTATGAGGCTCGTCGGGTGGTCACGTGCGATCACTTTGAAGAAGCTTGTGAGATTACCCTCGGGAATACCTTTGATTCCGGTCGGTTTCAGGTCAAGATGAAGAGCGGGCTCGTTCTGGTGGATAATTTCAGAACTAGGCTCGACGGTAACTAGCAGGAGAATTACTTCTTTGTCAAGATAAACGAGAATTCGATAGGGAGCTATCGCGGGGAGATCCGAATAGGCTGGAACAAACGGATCGGTATGATTTTCCCTCTCGTCTTTATCTACGGCTGATCGTTGATTTTGTCTACTTTTTGCAGATTCCCATACGCAAGCTCTCCCGGATAAGTCCTCTAACTGCGTAGTCGGTTTACTGCAGCGGTATCCTCCTCAGGATTGGCCGAGCTTCCTTCGCATCCGAATTCGTCAGGTGTACAACCGGATTGTTTCAGGTTTGTCTGCAATTTACGACCATCTTTGCTGGACCTCTCCGAGTTAGTTCCTCAGCTTTCGCTTTTTGCTTCTTAGGTAACCCCGCTCTTGGTTACGACGTTTCGAGGCGTGTAGCTCTTAAGTCTGATAAAGGAAACATGGCGAAATTGAGTCTACAGCAGCCTCCGCTACCCAAGCCTAAGGTTAGCGCTAATCCGAGTGCACCCGCTTCCTCGGGAGTGAAGAGACTCGCTGGTGCAGGAAAGAGCGAGTCTGTGGCTTTGGTAACGGATAAGTCTGCCGGCAAGTCTGCCATTTCAGGCCGTGCGGGCGGGGTCCCGAGCAAGACGCAAAAAAAGACGACCGCCGGGGACACGACTGGGACCAATTCAAAGAAACGGTCAAGGGACGAGAGCGCCCTAGTCACTGTCAAACACGGAGCTGGGAAGGACGTTGCTGCCGTGTTTGCCTACAAGCGTGCCCGTTTGGGTTCTGAGGGGCCCTCGCGAGACCTTGTGGTTTCGACGGCGGATGGTACCAATGCGAGCGCCAACGCTGATCGTGAGGGGCGAGACGTCGATTTGGTGGACGTTGGTCATGACGTAGAGCCGGGCGTTGATGTTGAAGACAGCCCGCTCGTTCTGCATAGTCGTGACTAGCTCGACTCCTTTGATGATTTTTCGTACAGTTTTAAGGGCCGGGAATATCATCGAACATCCTGAGGAGTGCACCAAATATATTACCTGCATTCGAGGGGGCGTGAAGGGTCCGAATCTCAGGCTGGATGAGATGTTTGATCGAGAGGGCTTTTGTCAGTCCGCTGCGAACCTCGTGGATGTAAGTTTTATTATTATTATTTTTTTCTTTTGATCTTCGTCATTCCCACCGGTACGATTTGGCTCACGCTCCAGTTACGCTCGTTTGCAGACCATAGTTGCTTTCAATTCGGTTTGGAAGCGATTTGACGCCGCCATGAGGAGGGAGCGTACGATGAAGGAGGAGAGGGACTTCGAAAAGGCTCGCATCGAATCGCTCATTAAAGAGAACAAGTCGCTAAAATCCGGAAGCGTTTCGAAGAAGCTTGAGAAGTTGAAAGAGTACTGCTCGGGGCGGTCAAGGTTGTTGGAGGATGTCACCAAGCAATATGAGGCAGAGAGGAAAGAGAGGAGACACGCAGAGGCGAGGTTTGAAGATGTCAGGGAGAGTCTCCAAAGAGCCGAAGAGGTGAATACTGCATTGATTGAGCACGTCCGGACGCAGGTACCCCGTCTACGGTCTTCTAGGAGAGAGCATGGTCTATCTTGTGCCAAGACGGCTGCTGAGTGGGTCTGCACCGAGCTGATCGGGCAGGCGCAATCCTCACTCGGCCAAGCCCGTAGATATTGTGTTGAGCGGCCGGAGTACGCTCGTCTTAACAGTATGGCTAGCCAAGGCAAGACGCAGCTTGACATGATATCGGCGTACGGGATCCACGTTGATTATGAGGGGGTTCAAGCCAGCTTTGACGACTATCAGAGAAAGATTGAGGCGATGCAGCTGATAGATTTCTCCGAAGGGGAACATGAATTCGTTCCCAGAGCGAGTGTTCTCCCGAAGAGCTATGAGGAGGATTGTGCCGGGTCTCCACTCGGCGAAGATTTTGGGATAGAGCGCGGTTGGATCCTCGAGCCTTACGTGAGCGAGTGGATTGAGAGTGCCGATGCTGGCGGGGAAGATGCTCGGGGTAATGACCAGATTATCGGATCCGAGCAGAGTGCTGAGGTCGTACTCGCGGCGGCAACCTCGAATTATCCCAGGTCAGTTAAAATTGTCGAGCAGTTCGTGTCCGGTATTATTTTAGAAGTTGCCGAGGGCCTAATGGATGAAATTGCGGACATGGTTTTAGCTGAGCCCATTGCTGCCAACCAGACTTTGGCTGAGGCTTCGGCAAAGGACCCGAGAGTTGGCGTGTCTGGCGTTATTGGCCAGTTTGATGTTGAAGCTTCAGCAAAAGATCCGAAGACCGGGGATGACCTGATGCCTCTCTTCGCTCCACCCCCTTCAGCCCTGGTGCCGAGTGGTCGGCGCCCAGAGTAGTCTTGTAATATTTTCTTTTGTTTTGTTGTTGTAATTGGGCCGAGTGTGGCCGTTGAACAATTGTGTAATCCTTCCCGGGCCGATGTGGTCTGGGTTAACTTTGCTTACTTTACCCGAGGAGCGGATCCTCTCGGGTTTAATAGGATTTAAAGATTCTTTTGTGCGATTAAGTTTTTTTTTTTTTTTTTTTAGCTTAAGCACTTTCGTATGTCTTGATGCGGCTAAGTTTTAAAGCTTAGGCATTGATTTGATCGTCCACCGAGCTGGTCCCTGGGTTACTTTGATTTTGATCCGACCGGGCTCGCGCGATGGAGTGGTCGGATCGAGTCGTCTGCGGGTCGGAACCCGGCTTACGACTAGAGTTTGTCTCGTGGTTAAGCGTGCGAGAAGTGTTCGGCTTAAAGTTCTTACATGTTTTTAGGAACTAATGCGGGACTAGGCCCGACTTTTTGACCTATTCGAAAAAGTTGTGGTGGACTTTCCGAGTTCGGCCAGTAGATTATTTCACTACTGCATCTATGCGAGACGCGTGCGGGCCGGGGCTCGCCTTTTGATCCTATTCGGGTTTAGTTATGGTGGGCCTCCCGAGTATGACCTATTGATCGAGTACTTGGCCAGAGTATCGATGTGAATGAGCGCGGATCTTTTTAGAATTCGAACGGATCGGTGTGAATGAGCTCGGAGCTAATAAATTTTTATTGATTATAGCTGACTTCCGAGGAAGCTGCCTACATACCCGTTAAATAGGGATCAAGCCAGACGTAGTTTAGATTACAAAGTAAAGGCTAGATAAGTCATCCGGAGATGAGCGAGGGCGAGTCGTTCAGAAACGAGTAGAAGCATAAGATGCTTAGCTAGACAAGTCCTCCGGAGATGAGCGAGAGCGAGTCGTTCGGAAACGAGTAGAAGCGTAAGATGCTTAGCTAGACAAGTCATCCGGAGATAAGCGAGAGCGATTCGTTCGGAAACGAGTAGAAGCGTAAGATGCTTAGCTAGACAAGTCATCCGGAGATGAGCGAGAGTGAGTCGTCCAGAAACGAGTAGAAGCGTAAGATGCTTAGCTAGACAAGTCATCCGGAGATGAGCGAGAGTGAGAGCGAGTCGTTAAGAAACGAGTCGAAGCATACGATGCTTAGTTTTTTTTTTTAAGCAAACGTAACACGAGCAAGAGATTGGGTGAGCCCGAGGCATTCCGGGTCGAGTTGGTTTTGTGTTGTGGGCTCCGTTTCTTCCTGGGGGCCGATGCAGAGGTTGGCTGAACGAAGCTGTTTGCCCGCGATGAAACACGTTCTGGCCATCTTTTGATTCTCGCGGATTGTAAAGACTCTGAGCGGGGTTGGGAATTTGAGACATTGTTGGTACGTTGATGAGACGGCTCGGAGAGAGAATAGCCATGGGGTTCCCGTGATGACGTTGTATACCGCCGGTTTGTCCACCACCAAAAATTTGACGTTTCAAGAGATTCCCCTGGCGTGGACCATCATCTTGATTGACCCCACTGTCATTGTTGTGACATCGTCGAAGCCGGTGAGGGGCCTGACACCCGGCTTGATACGATCGTCCGGTATCTCCATCTTTTGCAAGATTTCCTTGAAAATTAGATCGACCGAGCTTCTGGTATCGACTAGAAACCTAGTCACCGCGCAATCTTCAATTTTTAGCTCGACCACGAGCGGGTCGTTATGGGGTATGGCCAAATATTTTGTGTCAGCCTCCGTGAAGATGATGGGCATGTCGACCTTTCTCCGATCGGGGCAACTCTTGTCATTGGTTGCTTCCTTCTCGTATTGCTTGAGGGACCGGACCGAGTCGTGGGTTAGGCTGAACCCTCCCATGATCATCAGAACTCTCTTGATTGGGCTCTGCTTAACAGCATGTCCCTTGTTAGACTGAGTACGCTTGGGGGGAAGGGGTGAGTCGGCATTCTCGCTTGGTTTCTGCTCGTTCCCGCTCTGCTCCTCCTCGGGTTTTTGCTTCTCGCCCCGGTCAGCTGGAGGCGCAACCTTGACTGTTCCCTTATGGTACTGTGCGAGCAGTTGTTCCTTCAGTTGTTGGCATTGCGAGGTCGAATGCCTATGCATCTGATGGTAGTCTCAATAAGACTGTCCGCTCGCAGGTTCCTGGACCTCTTGGGGTCGCTGGTACTTATTCCACTGCTTCGGGGGAAGGCTTGATGAGCTATTGACGATGTTGGTCGCATACTTCTTCTTGTATTCGTAGTCGTAATGTTGTCGGGGCTCTTGGTAGGGCTCCTCGACCACTTCCTTCGCCTTTGCCCTGGTTGCTGGAGGTTTGGCCTGGGAGTTCTTTTGGGCCTGTCCAGCTTGATCCTTCTCGAGTCTGATGAAGTCGAGCGAGCGATGCATCGCTTCTCTGATTGTCTTAAGCGGATGTAAGATCAATTCCTTTTGGAATTTGGAAGACCGGAGCCCCTGCTTAAGAGCAGCTACAGTAGTGGTGTCGCTCGCCGTGACCCGTGAGATGGCGGCCTTAAAGCGGTCCATGAACTTCTCGAGCGACTCCTTTTCGCCTTGCATCAACCCCCATAAGTCGGCATCCGAGGCGTCGTCCTCAACATAGATGGCATAGTGCCTGAGGAACGCCATTGACAGTTGTTGGAAATAGTCGATCGAGCGGGACTTAAGCCTGGAGAACAAGTCTAAAGCGGAGCCTGACAAGTATTCGATTAAATACTGATAATGGCCCGAATCGTGCTCCTTAGGGGAGAAGTCTACCCGTCCCATCGCGATGGAGAAGGCGGTTAGGTGCTACTTCAGATCAGAGTCTCCGGAGTACGGTTGAAGTCGCAGCTTGGCGGTGTGCCTGATCAAGACGGATGTTATTCTGGTGGAAAAGGGGGTCCGCTGAGTCTCGGTTAGAACCCAGTCGATCTCCGGGGCTTAGCTGAGGGCTTGATGCATCCTCGAACTCATTTCTTGGAGCTGGTTCCTCATGTCCTCAAGCTCGGAGTACTGAGTTTGTGGCTTTTCGTGGTCAGGGACAGCTCCTTGCCGGGCGGCGATGGTTTGACGTAGGTCCGCAGTGTGGCCGAGTCTCTCGAAGATTGAAGGCGAGGAGCTCGCTCGGACTGTTGGTGACTCGAAGGTGGCTCTTCTCGGGACCGCCTCGGTCCGCTCTGGTAATGGCCCTCGCGACGCTAACAAGCTATCGAGTCTGGCATTCGTTAAACGTGCCCGTTCTTCCTGCTCGTCGAAGCGACGCATGAGTGCTCCGAGGAGACGAGCGTGATCCAGTTGAGGTTCCTGCTCATTTGGATTGTCCGCTTGAGTTTGGTGATCCTGAGTAGCATCGGGTCGGGCGACCAGTGTCTGCCTCAGGTCAACTGTACTTCCGAGCACGTGCCGGAGGTCAGTTGGCTCTTGTATCCTCTGGAAGACGGATACAGGACTGGTCGGACGCTCGATCCTTTCGAAGACCGAGGAGGCGGCGGTTGGTCGCTCGACTCTATTGGAAGCTGTGATCGGATCAGCGGGCAGGTCGTGCTTACTAGGGGCGAGAACGGGATTATCCGTGTTTGCGGGGTTCCCCTGCTCGGGAACAAGGGTCTCTCGTTGGGCCACCGGAGTGTTAGTACCTTGAACGCTTGTTTCCGAGGAATGTGTTCTCATGCTAGCTTCCTTGTTAAGATCCATTGTAGCGTAAAAAGATATCCTCTGGAAGATTGTGAGAAAGTTGATAATACCCCTACCTGGCGCGCCAAATGTTGATGCTCAGATTGAGATCGACACTAAATTTGTAATAGGTTCGGGGATTCTTTGATAAATGGAAAGAGGAAGCTTTGATGAGAATGAAAGGGCCCGCTTGGATGAACAGTCACCGAGAGGGAAGTTTTGGATTTTTGGGAGATTGAATGTACCCGGAAAGGAATAATATGCTTTTTGTCAAAAGTGTAGTGTATTTGAGCTTAGCTGTACACAAATGATGGTACAACTATATATATAGTACATTGGAACTAGGGCTTTTGATACATATGGTTACATTTTAACTATATGTTCATAAAGTAACCCTTGATGAGCATAAAGTAACTATACTAGGATATAAAGTAACTAAGCTTAGTTGACAAGATAATGAGTTGGACCTTCTTGCTTGATGGGCTGGAAGTAGGATTTTGCCTTGGGCCAAATCCATGGTGTAACATATACTTTGTACTTAACCCAAAAAACACCCAATGTCAAGATTTTGGATTAGTGGCAAATGGCAATTTACATGGATGTTTTACTTCTTAAAATACTCTTATCATAACCATTTTGTGGAGCTCCAAGATATTAAGATATGGAAGCAACGCTTTCAATTTCAACCACTGGAGCTCATAAGTTGCAACTACTCATAATTCAATAGCCGATTCTTTTTTTGCTTTCCAAGATGTAGGTGAATCTCCAAACAAAACCACATATACACTCCAACAACGTCTAGTTCGTTGCGATGTACCCCAATCAAAATCCTAGTATAGACCTTGATTTTTATCGGTCTTAGCTTTATATATGTCCAAAGCTAGGATAAACCTTTGATGCAACGGACCACTCACCATGCCACATTCCACAATGCACTTCTCGTGGCTCATACATTACTTGAGGCGTATCAGCCACAAACGTTGCAAATCAAACAAACAAGAAGATGAGTATAAACAATTGATTATAAAGTTACACTTTTTTTTTTAATATACAATTACAAAAGAACGCAGCAAGCAAGCTTCATTATCTAATATTGGTATGTTTGGTTATGACATCATCTAAGATATACATGCATTGTTTTATCGAGCCAATAATGCTAATGTTGATAATGAGTGTTGGAATGGTGAAAGCGGAAAACGATGTAGAATAAACAGATAATTGATTTATAACCATATTAGTTTGATGTTCGACATATTGTTTTAGGTGATTGGCTTAAAACAAACCATAGTGTGGAGTTCTTTTTAAAATAAAAAACTATGCATCCCAATGCTCTCCTCTCACTATGTTATTCACAAGATATTATGATGATGATTTATCTGATGAGTTCATTATTAAACTCATGCAGACAATCAAAGCCCATTTAAAAAAACATTACGCAAAAGCCTGAATCTTTTTTGGTTTGTGTACTAATAATAAAAATATATGGCAACACATAACCAAACTACGTACTATGGTGATTGCACAAAAAGTTACTTTCCTAATACTGTCCCCTCTCTGTATAGCCAACTTGTTTCATTTCTCAACTCTAACCCCTAATCCCTGCTTCCAATCCAGCTCCCATATCACTTCATTCTACGTGAACCGCTCTCTTCCGCTATTGTCACCTGCATTGCTTTCATCCAAACCAAGTTTCAGACTTGAGAGTCGAAAATATCGATGAAGGTTTCGGTTTATGTCATCAATATATGTAGTATGTATACCTTTTGCGTTTGTTCTTCAAGAGAGTGGAAGAAGATGGATTGCTATGCCAGTTTCTCTTTCTCTGATTAATGAACCAATTGTTTATCTGCTTTAGCTGCAAACCCGTCTCTTGCACCAACCTCGCCTTATCTTCCTCCTACAAAATCATCCAAACATTTTGATATACTCAATGTTAATTACTTGGAGTACTGTATCATTGATTTGAGGTGAGTGAGTGAGAGAGAGAGAGAGAGAGAGAGAGAGAGAGAGAGAGAGAGAGAGAGAGAGAGAGAGAGAGAGAGAGAGAGAGAGAGAGAGAGAGAGAGAGAGAGAGAGAGAGAGAGAGAGAACTCACGGTCGGGTAAGGCCATTTCGAATGAGATTGCCACCAAGCTTTGAGAACAGAGGTGGTATCTCCTGGTAATTTCCCAGCTCTTCTCTTCCTCAATATCTCCTCTCTGATGTCTACTATTTTCTCCTTGTAACCCTTTTACACCAAACAAAACTTCCACATTGTTAGATCATTCATGTATAAACCAAAATCTTCAATTTTCTTGAGTTGCAAATAGTTCTTGATTAGTGTTTTTGCATATTTTACCTGTTTGAGTTCATGTTTGAGTTCTTGTCTAACTCGTTCCATCAACGATCTTTCGCTTTCAGTAGGAATCAGAGGACCGAAACCCAATACATCTAAGCTTCCATCGAACAAATTAGCATCGCTCTCTACTTGTTCATCTTCGTCATCCGACATCGTTGCTCCCATCCCTTCACCAGGAGACACTCCTAATCTCACCAACAAACAAACAAACACATCATTTAGAGAAACAAAATTCGTAAAATGTAACACAACATAACATTCAAAAAAAACCAAAAATTTCTAACCTGTTAAGCTTTGAAGAGACTGTTCAATCTCCCAACATGCCATGACAGCTTCCATGGCATGAACACGCACGTGTTGTTGCAATTGCTCTTTGAATGAACACAGAAGCAGCACATAATGCGTCTGTGAAACACAAAACATGAAAGATCAGATCAAAAACACATACTGTAATAATCAATAATGTACATGACAAAGAATAAATTCTTGAAATGGTACATAACAATAAACATGCCAAACTTATTTGTCTTGGAAACCAATGTAAATGTACCTTCTTGTCTACTACTACTACACATAAATTCCAAATCACTGTCTCTGTAATCAACGATTCTTGTTTCAAATTTTCCATTTCTTATAACCATCCATCATATCATAAACCTTTTTCTCTGGTCCCACCACTCTAAAAGATAGTAATGTGATTTTAATCTCACCATTATTGTCTAATCCCCAAAAACAAACCAAGATTTTCCACTTAGAAACTCTAAATCCAAATATTAAAAATTAGTCGGTGCAAAAACGCTTCAAAATCATTTGAAAATTTGAAATTAATGGTTTACCATGAACTGGTCAAGCTCTTTGTCATCTCCGACGAGACCTTGACCGGCACCTAAAGCGGAGTATTTAGCGACGACATGTTGCGACTGAGCAAGCTGAGCATCGATCCTCGGAAGCTGATCGACCGGAGTAGCGATCCTTAAACACGCGACGTGCGCCGACAAAAGCTGCTCGTAGAGAGGATGCGAGAGGATCTCCGCCTTGTGCCTCGCATTCTGCCAGCTCACCACTCCTTCCGCCGCCGTCACTCCTCCGCCGTCGTTTTTGTTCTCTCCGGTTTTCATCTCACCGCCGATCATCGGCTCAGCTCCTCCGGTAACGTCGTCGATTACGTCTCCGACGACGGTTGTACCGGAAGGATTGTTGTTGTTGCTTCCGGTTCGTTGGAGGAAAGAGGAAGAGCGGGAAAGCCACTGATTAGCGGCGGCTGTTGCGGCGGAGGAAGGTGAATCGGAGCTGCTTGCGGCGGTTGTGTTTGCGGTTGCGGTGTGGAGGTTGAGGAAATTGTTATCGGAGCGAAGTAAAGCTGTGTTGAGCCAGTTAGGAGGTGTTGTTGATTCCTGGAAATGTTGTTGTTGTTGCGGCGGTGGAGGCGGTGGTTGTTGCGGCGGAGGAGGTTGGTGTTGGTCGGTGAAATGATTGAAGGAAAGGTCTTGAGAGAGATGATTGTGGTGAAACGCCATCGTTTTGGGTTTTTATTTTTTTTTCCTGTTTCTTTGAGAGGGAAAGATGGAGAAAAAGGAGGAGAAGGTGAATCTCTGCTTCTTATGACGATTGTTTCATGTTTCAATTATCAATCCCACATAAACTTTTTTAAAAAATATAATTTTTTGGTTTATTTAATCGAAAAAGTGAGAGAAGAAGGAAATGGGTGTGTGTATGTGTGTATATCTGAGTATATATATGTGGGTGTGTGCAGACTACACAGAGCTGAGAGATCGAGAAAAGACCATTTATTCCGATATTTATTCTTTCTTTTTATTTTTATTTTTCTGTGTAATTATTCAATTATACTGAAATTCTAGGGGAAATATTATTTTCTCATAGTATAAGACAACATGGTAAATATTTTCTAAAATTCTTTAATAAATTAAGTAAAGATAAGTATTTGACAGACTACATAATTTTTGGGCGCTAACCTTTACGGCTTTACTTAATAAAACTAATCATAAAAAATAAATTCAATTTTCCGGTAGCTTTTTTCTTCCGTAGCGAAAAACAAAAACAAAACCGGACATCGAAAATTAAACAAAGGGTAGTATTTATGCAAAAAAGGTATTAAATTGTCAATAAAAACATTGCGTTTGAAACAGATGAAAGTGAAATTAGTTATGGTTGACAAAAATGTTTTTTTTTTTTGCATCACAAGAAAACAAAAGATTTCTTCTTTTCCAATCACAGTGGTCCACATATAAGACCAAAATAAAATATAAATAATTTAGTGTGACTAATGAACAAATAGAAGATTAGGTCACGGCAAAAATAAAGGAAATATAAAAAGAGAGTAGGTCGTCATGGACTAATCTGAGACGTCTATTGTCAGTGGCGACTTGATTCATTTAGATCAGACGGTGAAGCAAGGTCGTTGCCTTCTTCGACTGTGTTTTTTATTTTATTTTATGTATTATCGTTGAGAATATTAAATGTATTTTTTAAAAAATAGAGTTGCTACGTGTTCTGTTGCCAGACGCAACGTATCTAGACCAAGAAGCGCGTTTGTCTCACGCTCTGATTTTATACTTCATTTTTTTGGCTTCACGCCTTGGCTTTCGCCTTCGATCGCCTTATTATAAATCCTGCTAATTTTAGTATCAATAGCGATTTACGATACCAATAAGATCAAAATTTTGTCACGCCTTCGATCACCCCATGTTCAAAGAGTAGCTATACGATTGTGTAATCGAAATCTTAATTTTTGCTTAATATAATAATTTCAAGCAAGAGCTTCTTAAAATGTGTCCAGTAATGGTCCAATAAGTCCATAGATCAACTTATTATAATCAAAATACTAGTTAAAGGTCGAGCCACATGTCATCTTATTCTTACTTAACCAAAAAAACCGAGGTTGTCCCTAACCACACGTGTGAAACTTTGATTGAAACATGCGCAGCCCTAATAAAATTTATGTCCATGTAGCATTACCCACAAAAATAAAAATGCAATCTTTTTAAAACCGGACCGGCAACCGAACCAGAAAAACTTTCGGATCGTGAGTTAATATGGTTCAATCGGGTTCAACTGGATTTAATAGTTCGTTTTAAAATATTAGTTTATATATATATTTTGTCTTAAAATTTTCTTCTATTTATATGTCCATATCTATCCAAATATCAAATCAAATATTTTTTAATTATTACAAGCATTTGGAAAAACAAAAACAAAAATTCAATACCAAAATAAAACTAAATTATAGATACTAACACAATTGTAGCAAATTTAAGCGTTTTGGTCTAAACTTTTAAACGTTTTATAATTTAAACATGTTTAAATGGAAAAAGTTTACTATTTTATTAGTTTTATCAAAATTTTTGGCTAAAAACTTATCACTAAAAGAAAATAAAATGAAAAACAAAAAATTGAATTAACAAAATTGTTAAACTCGGTTTGATGCGGTTCCGGTTCGATATCAGTTTTTGTTTTTTGCCAGTTCAATTCGGTTTTAAATCAGGTCTAACTATAATTGAGTTTTTAAGTTAATCCCAACCGGACTAGTAGCCGGTTCCCGGTTTAATTTGGTTCAAACCCGGTCCGGTTCGGTCCGATTTTTAAAACATTGATAAAATGTATGTAAGAACTTCTCGATTCACATGCATAACTCAACCATAGCTAGGAGAAGCTTTTTTCTCATATTTAAAATTCAATCGTATATTACAAATAGACTGAGCTTAAATTCTATATATATATACAATGGTCAATGGTAAAATCTAATAGACTCAAAGATCAGCGAAGTGTAGTCAACGGCTTTTTTTGGGTCAAAAGGGTGTAATCAACAATTTAAATATAAACTTCGAAGCTGAAAAATACTACATAGAAACTTTCATGTTTACATGATTAATGATAAGGATTTCAGCCTATTCCCTCATTAACTAAATATCCCTGCAATTTCTTATATGAAGTATTAAGCTCGGCGAAAACCCCCATGAACTAAATATCTCGTGCAATTTCCTACATGAAGTATTAAGCTCGACTAAAATCTCCATAAACTAACTAAAATTTTGAATTTCCTACATGAAGTTTTAGAACTCGGTCAATTCCCAGAAAACCGGTATTAAACCGTAAACAAATTGATTAGACCGTAAACGGATTGATTATTCTGTTAGCTAATGCTCCGGTTTTAAATATAAATAAATTAATAATCACGAATTATATATATATATATATATATATATATATTATAAACCAATTTAGTGAAATATAGTGTTATTATCTCGATTTGCATCTCAAAATCATAAGAGTTTTAGACGCGATAAATGTTTCTTTATGTGTAACTACTTTGGGTATTGTTATTTCGTACTAAACTTTATTGAATTGCAACCGTAATTCTTCTAAACTTTAAATTTTGGAGTATGTATCATTTTCATTATAATAGTCAATTAGACTATTGACATATATTCTATTATGATAACCGAGATTATTAGCATAAAATAAATATGTAAACATTAAGAAGAGTTTGTATGAATTATAAGGTAACTTTTTATTTTAAATAAAAGCATTTATTTACAGAATATGGAACCAAAAAATCTCTTTTTTATTTTTTATCAATTCGAAACCAGAGCAAAACATTTAAAACTAGAGCATTAGCTAACGGAATAATCAATCTGTTTACGGTCTAATCAATTTTTTTACGCTTTAATATTGGTTAGTGGGAATTGACCGATTTCTAAAACTTCATGTAGGAAATTCAAAATTTTAGTTAGTCAATGCGGGTTTTCGCCAAGCTTAATACTTTATGTAAAAAATTGCAGGGGATGTTTAGTTTATAGGGGAATTGGCTGAAATCCCATTAACGATAAGATTATTCATTTTTGGTATCTAGATCTGACTTTAGTGGTGAAAAAAATCTTGTACTATATTTTTTCCGCAAAGTTTACGGCATGTAAGTCACTAGATCCGAAACCTTCAAATATATGTGTCCAACATCAACGAAGTTATTCCCATATTACACCTTTATATAGTCTAAAACATTATAAATCTTAAATAAAATCTATTGCCGACGACAATTATTTTCTCGATCCTAATTAACGATTTCGTTGCCGATCATCTTTCTTTTGACATCGGTGTCAAATGCCTTTATTTCTCTTTGTTCAAAATAGATTCTATCCTTGGATTTGGTTTCTCCAGCCTTGATATTTTCTTCTTTCTTTTCTATTCATTAAATTTTTTATTTTAATCTGAAGGATTTAAATACTGAAAAATTCACCATTATGCACTGAATATTCCACAAGTGACTCATACTTAGGTTTTTTCTTTGACTCATACTTTAGGTTTGGCATACATGAATAAATAAGTAATCACAAAACCTAAAAAGCGACTCAAGACGTAGCCAATTCCCCCCGTAAAGGTTGGAGCGTGCTTTCCACGTCACTCCAAGGAGCGTGACGAAGTCCTTCTAATCAATTTCTTCTTGGCAAAAAGTCCTTTTAATTTTAATTCCTAATGCAAACTTTTTACCAACTAATCATTCGTCAAAAATATGAGCAAAGAACATGAAAATCAACAAAAAAACAAGAAGAAATAAGATAACTCAAATGCTCGCAACCTAATATCGCATCAAATTCTGCAAATTTTTGTTGTTTCAAATTTTACTGATCAAATACAATTAACCATATAAATTAGTGGCAAGATAGGAATATTTATTGGCAAGAGGTACTTTCTTCAAAAGTATTATTGGCAAGAGGTACTTTTATGTCTAAGTATCTTTTTAGATGGTTAAAATCAATTATACCCCCACCTACACAATCTATTTACTTATGCCATTAAAACAACCCTTAAAACAATCTTATTTATTAAAATTGATTTTTAAAATCAACAAAAGGTTTTCCGTCAAACTCTTATACTCTCTCTCTCCGATTGGAAATATTGTAAGTCGGTGGATTTATCGATTTCACACTACTCTTATGTGTTTCACTTGCACATGACAAAATTCTGAGTTCTACAGCTTTGCAATTTTATTTTTTACTCAATTTTAAAGTCAATTTTTGATTTCACAGGGCTCTTAGCGACATATTTCGGATTGAAACCCCAAGTAAATTATGCTCCGATGGCTACTCAATCAAACTCATCCGTCGTTGGTTTCAACAGTTTTGCATCTTCCTACAGCTTCGCGAACGCATCATCGTCTTCGGGAAGGAAGAAATCCTAGCCGTGTCGGTGATGATACGGATCCTCTGATTCTCCTTTTCAATCTTCGACCAAATATGAAGATTTTGGTCTGAAATAAGTCTTGTAATGTCTGAAATAGGTCATGGTAAAAGATCATATCCGAGTAAGAAACGGGTTCGTTTGATATTCTTAGGCACTTCTCTCAATTTCAGATTTTTGGATAAAAAATTGATTTTATTTTTGTTTCATGAAATCTACTTTAAAATGCATTCCAAGTTGTTGTGGATGTTGTTAATGTAGACAATTCTCTTATGGGTTATGCTTCAATTCTCTAATTCTCTCATTTGTTTGTAGAATTTTTAGTTGCTTTCTAAAATTTTGGTAACTGTTGATGCTTTGCAATAGTTTCAATAAGAGAAGGAGAAATTCAACTTGATATCTTGCTCATGGTGTACATGAATATGTGGATGGATTATTACTTTGTTTTGTATTCTTAGCTTGTAAAGCGTCCTATAATACATTGAATGGAATAAAATTTTAGGATCCATACGAAAGGTTAAGTACATACATAGTAAAGTTTTAGGATCCATATGGTATATGCCTCGTTTAATGAATTTCAGTATATGTTCAATAATCTTGTAATGTCTTGTTTCAGATGAAATTGTTGAGATGGTCACGGTTTTGTGGTTACAGATGGACAAACTATACTCGATGGTTATGGTTTTGTGGTTACAAAATCTTGACTTTTATTTTCATGAATCAAGAACAAAAACAAAATTGTTCCCCAATATAACTAAATTAAAGAACATAGAAAGTCTTAAATTGAGATCATAGCAACCAAACTCGATTTATGGTTAAGATTACATGTGTGCATCAGAAGAGTTTCGTCTTTGTAAGATAGAAACTCAAAACTCATGAGATCATAGCAACCAAAATTGAGAAAATTACATACATTTTACAAACACATTGGCAATAGCCAAAAACCACTAACCATAAAACATTAACCACAAATCTCCCACAAACATGCATTGACATAACCATAAAACACTAACCATAAAAGAGTGACCACGATAAACATAACTGTACACCTTAAGAACCCAACATTCTATAGCATTTACCACAAAATTATGAACAACAATACAAAGAAAAAGGAGGAGATTCAGAGAAACTATGTTATTACAAGTCTTTTAGAGCTGAAGGGAGAATTTTTGACGAATCTAGGGGGTACGGATTCTTGAGAGGATTTCGAATTCGTTATGGAATTCGTGGCTGATTTCTCGAGATCTCGATTGTCTTTTGACGGCGACGAGACGTGAACCGATGATTGCTTTGTATATGCTTCCGTGGCTTTCGCGACCTAGGAGGTTGTTGACGGCGAATCCGTTTGTTGCTGCTTCTAGGTCGCGGTGTAGAAAACGACGAGGCCACCTGGGTCGGTCTTCTTCAGGTGGAGATTCCGGTTTGTTAGATCCGGAAGTTGATGCGGCGGAGGATGAAACAACGATTGTGACGGCGGATCCGACTTTGCAAGAGAGATAACTCATTGATGAAATTACCCACCGATTGAAGCTTGTAACTGATAATTACCCACCGATTGAATCTTCTAGATATCTAAGAAATTATGGCTTTTGAGCAATCGAATCACACATCAATCGTTGTACAATTATAACATGTAAAAACCCAATTGATTTCATGAAGCTAAATTGACAGAGAAGTCAATTTGCGGATTAGGAAAAGAAGAAAAATGATGGAGACGTGATGACAAAGAAGAAGATCAAAGCAAAGGATGCAGTCACGATGGAGGCGATGAAGAAAAAAGCGTGTTTTTTTTTTAGATCTAAAACTACAACCATATGATTTTAATTTCATAAATAAAAGAAAGAAAGAAAAAATAAAAAAAAAGATAATTTAACAGTTTAGAAAAAGAAAAAAGAAAAAAAGTATACCTATACATTAAAGTACTTTTTTTTGTTACAAAACTCTTAGAAAATATGTGTAAGTGTAAATAACCCAAGGAAATCACACAATTACTTTCCCTCTAGTTAACGGTGACGAAGGAGAGATAACCGGTTGACATAAAGCAAGGAACCGGAAATAGCCGGTAGTGAAGAAAATTGCAGAGGAAGAGGGGACCATAAATCACGTCGCTACTCGCGGGCCAAAAAGACAGAGGACACGCGTCAACACCACGTCGTCTGGACCACATATGGTCCCCCCGCAAAGCAATAGCATGCGTTTGGGATAAGAGAATCCTAACCGTACATTTGGATTGATGCAACCCCGAATAAAGAAAAAAGATTATAAAATAATTTACTTTTGAAGAAAGTTATAAATACGACAAATTTTGGAAATAAAGTAATTTAAATAAATAAATAAATCGTGGGGACCAGTACTAGATTTTTCAGACTTGGGCTGACAGCCGCCGGCTTAATGAAAGTAGTGCAAACCAAAAATAAATCAATACTAGAGCTATGAAGAAAATAAATTATAAAAAAAAATTAAATAAATATGTAAATCGTGGGGACCATATAGCGCGTGGGCTCCAGTTGCTGGTGAGAAGGTGTTTAAATAGCCAACTGTTTACCTATCGCCAAATGGTCCCCTGCCTATTTCCCACAAAATTCTTGATAATAAATAAAACCCCCTATTTTTAAAATTTTATTTATTTCTTTAAGGTAAAATTAATTTCGGGTCTGACAAAAAAAACATTTCCATGAAACATTTTCAAATTGAATATGAATCGTTTCTGACAAAAAGCAAATCCTTAATATTAACTACTGAAAAACTATATTTAATAAACTTTTCGTTTTAATGAAAACATCGGAGACAAGTGGGTGTGTCTCATAATATAAAATTATTAAAATTTGAGTAAAAGGAAGAAAAAAGTGTTTTTTGTTGAAATAGTGTGATGTATTGAAATATAAAATTAATAAAAATTGAGTAAAGAAAAGAGATAGTGGATTTAGTTGGAGAGATTGTGTCTTGGGGAAGACATAAGAGAGAGATAATTAGGGTGTGTTTAAATATAAAATTAATAAAAGTTGAGTAAAAGGATGAAAGAGAAGGTATAAAGTTGAGTAAAAAAATGAAAAAGAAGGTCTAAAGTTGAGTAAAAAGAAGAGAGAATGTGTTTTTAATATTTTTATATTGTGAGATATTGGTAAAATGTCTCCAATGGTGATGGCATTATGTACTTATGTTAAAAATTGTTTGGTATATTTCGTTCGGTTTATATTCAAAATCGAATTAGAACTCCAACCAACAAAATAATACTACAGATCTACATTATTTTTTGTTGCAATTTTATCTTATTTATACTCTTTAAAAATCTACTTGAATGATTTTTTAGTACATAAACTAGATACCTTTTTCTCCCATTATACACTAGGTATGAATAATTCGTGTTCTCATTTTTCTTAAAAAAAATAAATAAATAAAAAACTCAAAATTGAAACCTATCGTATGCAAACAGGATACAACTCTCTAAATTTAAACCTATCGTATGCAAACTTCGCACCTCCTACTCTTGGTCACTTAAACCTTGGTTTACATGCTTTATATTTGTGATGGAACTTGTAGAAAATTTCTTGGGAGTTGGGACAAAGGCAAAAATGCTACTTTTAAATTATTTTTTACAAATATGTTACTCTTGAATTATTTTTTTACTAATATACCATCTATAAATTCGTTTAAAAATCTTATATGTCAAGATTCTCAACTTTTAAAAAAGTTTTGATCCCTAACAAATCTCAAACCCAAAAAACTAAATCTTAATATAACATAGTTAACCCAAACATAAAAGATTTAAAAATTTGAAAAAGTGATAGTGGCATTTTTACAAAGTTTCATATCAAAAATGACATTTCTGCAAAGTATCATGTCAAAAATAACATTTCTTGAAAATTCTCAAATTTCTTACCAAAAGATGCTCATCACCAAATTAGTCAAGCTTTCTTAAAAAGCTCTACATTATACTTTAATTGTTCAGACGTATAGAAAATTTAATCATTTTGATAAATTTCAAGGCTCTGAATTCATCATGATCATCGACTACTATATGTTAGAAAAAAATGTGAGATAATCAACAAATCGATATGTTGCTAGCTAGGTTTTATCCATAAGGACCATAACATATCAAGCATTTCAAATTTTCAGTAAGAGATGTATGTTGTAAGGGAATAATAAGGTCGGTGACTAAACAACAAAATGCTTTGCATTTGGGTCATGTAACCAAGAGAAGAGGATTATAAGTCGTATAGTCTTTTAATGGAGAAGTGTGTCATTTTCACAACCTTTTGATCTTCTCTTTCCTTTTCTTTAAAGCTGAAACACATTCACACAATTTCTCTCACAAGGCATAGTGAAAAATAAATAAAACTTTGGAGAAATAGTTGGTTACTAATTTTACAAGTAAAATCATATATTAGTTACGAGAATAATTTAAAAACAAAAAGCGAGCAATAGTAATATATATGCTTTTTATAAGCATACTGTTCTACTTGCTATGCAACAGTTAGTAAATGATATAGAAGACACTAAATAATAAAGACAAATTTGTATATTTTATTAATTTAAATAGTGGAATCTGGCTACTGGAGATTTTATTGGACATGTTCCAGTTCAATTATATATATATATATATATATATATATATATATATATATATATATATATATATATATATATAAACCATGACTTTATTGGTTGTGAAAGATATTTTGAATTCGACCTTATGATCCTAGGATGCTGATGCTGATGCACCTGAGGAAAGATTAGGTTAAGCTTAGACTGATTCAAGTTAAGCATCATTCAGATCATGCAAAAATTCCTTAGTATCATGTTACCTGTTGAAAGGCTTTTAAAGCTCATGTCCAACTTTCCAAATTAGTATGATATTGTCCGCTTTGGGGCGAAGCATTAAAGCCCGCACGGATTTATCTTTGGTTTCCTTCCCAAAAGACCTCATACTAAGTTGGATGGACTTCACTTATATATTAGACATATCTCGTCTAATCTTCGGATGTGGGACTTGGATTGATATCCCAACATTCTCCCCTTCAAACCAAGGACCACATGACTCGTGTCCTCCCCTCTAGCTAAACCTTAAGTACCATCTTGTACCCATCTCGTTTGCTAGGGTCTAGCGAAATCTTGGCACCGTCTTGTGCCTTCTTATTCGCAAGGTCATCTTATGAGGAGTCTGCTCCCACATCATTTATAGTGCCCATCCACTTCTCCAGGTCCATTTCTCGAACCGCTCTGATACCATGTTGAAAGGCTTTTAAAGCTCATGTCCAACTTTCCAAATTAGTATGATATTGTCCGCTTTGGGCCGAAGCATTAAAGCCCGCACGGATTTATCTTTGGTTTCCTTCCCAAAAGGCCTCATACTAAGTTGGATGAACTTCACTTATATATTAGACATATCTCGTCTAATCTTCGGATGTGGGACTTGGATTGATATCCCAACATTTTACCTCAACAACGACTATCTAATAACTTCAAAGATGGTAGGTTTGTGAAATGTTTCTGAAAATAAAATTGGAGAACTCTCACTCTCGTTATCATCTAGGGTTCTTCTTCTTCGGTGAAGTTGTAGTATTTCTTCTAGTCAGGTTCGATATTTCCAAGTTGTAGTTTTTTTTTTTTTTTTTTTTTTTTTTAGCAAAAAAAATGTTCAAAATTTTATCCAAGTACCCCGTAAAATTTTCTTAATAAACTTAAACCTCAAAAAACGGCCTTGGATTGGGAACATTTAGAATACATACACTAATTGTAAAAACGAGTATGTCAAAATGCTTCACATGGATACATCATCGATATTAGGCCTAATCGATAAATATAAACGAGCGACACCTAAGTCTTATAAGACGATTCACCTATTAGAGATTATGTAAAAGTCTTACATGTAGAATGTGTGTTAAATGTAGGAAAAGAAACCTATAGAGATCTTAATTGATTTGCCGACAGTGGAAAGGGCCTATAGGATTTTGTCAAACGGTTTAGTTAAAATTGTGGGGTAGAGTTGGAAACAAAGTCTAGCTAATTGACAAAGATATTCATATTATTAAACATTGTAGATAATCCTTTACTGATCAAAATCATTAATTTAATTTGATGGGTTTAAACGACCGTACACACAAGACACTCATGTATACCCTTTGTCAAAGTCAAGTCTCGTTAATCATGTTGGTCTTTATTCATTGCCAAATTTATAGTATACGTCATTGACAACATGCACTAATCTATTTAACATCTATACACATACTTCATATATATATATATATATATATATATATATATATACGTTTTTGTAGGTCTTTGCAAATGAAAATATTGAGTACGTCAATTTTTTATTTTATTTTTGTCATCTGATATTATACAAAGCTAGAAAGCGAAACGAGATATAAAATTATAAGATTCACGGTTTACCACACCGAAGAAAATACTGAAAAAGGATACAAACCAATACTACCGATTGCAAAGATACCTCAACAAACTAAGTCCAAGTTTCTCCGGCAACATACCAAAGACGACGGGAAATAACAAATTGATTACCATGATATACTACTTCATTATTTATTCTTACACAAATACATATAGGTTTTTACTTTTAGTCTATTTCCCCCCCATGGGTTATGGTTATCCGCACCAAATATGTCAAACATGAATTCAGACAACAATTTTGATTTGAAATCCCAACATTATTGATATTTAGATACCAGTTTTTTAAATATTTTGGTTGTTTCCAAAAAGTTAAATGCAACATATCTACAGTCCTACTTTATCATTGTATTATTTTGTATAATTATAAGGGAAAATGATCTATTTCCCCACGAGAAGTATGATATCTAAGTATATATCCACCAAACTATGACCTCTATCTAATTCCAGACCAATCCAAAGTTTAACACCTCTATCCCCACCAATCCAAAGTTTCATACCCAGATACACATGAATCTAAAACCAGGTTGGTTTTTCATATTCCAAATCGGTTATACAATACCAAACCGATTTCACCAAATTTTAAGTCCAATTCGAACCTGACCCGTGTAAATGGATATCCGATGTTTGTAACCCGACCCAAAATGTCATCTACCGTACCATCACTTCTCTACTTGAATCGTCATCTTCGATTCCAATTGCTTCAATCAGGTTTGATTTTATCTCTACTTATTCATCTATCTTCATCTCTGCAATTTCAGTATCACAGAAAGCTTCGATTTTGATTATGGGTTTTCTACACACTTTCATTAACGATTTGGACTCTTCTTGAAATCGTTTCTTCTCTCTTTATAGTTTAGTTCTGCAAAACTAAGAATTGTATTGGACTGGGCATAATCAAGACAAAGTTTTATGATATTAAATTTTCTGGGTTTTTTTTTCTCTTCGTGTGTGTGACTGTTTATACCGTTCCAGGATTGAAGCTTTTGATAGCTTGGATTCAGTCACGCGAATTTGAGCTGGTCACGAAGGTTTTGAATCGTAACAGAAATCGTAAAATTTTCAGTGCAAATCTAGGATCTTTGGATCCAGGCAGTGTCATTGTGGTAATTTGAGGTTTTTTCAGTGGCGGGTCACCAAGACGACGAAGACTTGAAATTGGCTTGAAGAATTCTCCGGAGCCGAAAGGGAGTAAACCCATTGAAGAATCTGGATCCGGATCTCAATCGGATTCGGTTGGAGGAGACGGTGGTGTTTCGGAATTCGTCGGAGGAAGAGGGGAGGGGGATTTAGTTGACTCCGGCGGCCGTGGTGAATCGGCCGGTGGAGGATCGGACGGTGGAGGTAGAATCGAAGGAAGAGGAGGAAGCTTTAAATCGGAAGGAGGAGGCGACGATTCTGACGGCGGCGGTGGAGGGGATGATGAATCAGACGGTGGAGGAGCAATTTTCTCCGATGAAGTAGCCGGCGGTGGAACGGAATATGCTGGTGGTGAAGAACTCGAAAATTCAATTTTTTGTTTTCCCTAAAACCCAGAAAATTCAATTTTATGTTGAAGAACACAATTATCTTCAAATCCCTCCTCCAAAATCCCTTATTGAAACTACTTTGCGAATCAATTGATAGAAACAAAGCCAAAATAAAAACTGAATTGAATTCGAATCGATTAAACAAAGCCAAAATACACACAATCCCTTATCTCGATTTTTTTAGGGTTCTTAGATGAAAATAGAATTGGGGATTTTTTTTGGATGTGTCGGTTAAGTGTGTAATCGGGTTTTAGAAGTCTAATCGGGTCAAAACACGGTTTACTGTTGGTTAAGAAATCACCACGAAACAGTAAACCACCATTACCGACATTGGTGTGTAATTAGATTTGAACATTTGAATTCATGTGTATCTGGGTATGAAACTTTGAATTGGTGGGGATAGAGGTGTTAAACTTTGGATTGGTGTGGAATTAGATAGAGGTCATAGTTTGGTGGATATATACTTAGATATCATTCTTCTCATAGGGAAATAGATCGTTTTCCCTAATTATAATGAAAAGAGGTCCAGTTTGGGGTCTACTAATCTTCTTGGCTGGCTCTGTTAATAACTTTTTTACCTTCGATCAGATTAAACCAAATCAACAATGGAAGTTGATGAACACATTCAACAGTAAATTATACTTAAAATAATCAGATTTCGCAATAAATAATCAATCAAACTTACAGAGGCAGAAAGAGGAACAAAATTTACCCTTTTTTTTTTCTAAAAAAAACTATTGCTCTTAAAACTTTCTAACTAGTCGAAAGATGTAAATAAGTCAAGAAGAATAAGACATAAGGTATGCTCCTCAACTTAAAACTCCCCCAAATTAGACTGTTCTCCATGAAAAGTGGACCACGAAAAATAGAGAAAAAGCAAAGAGAAGCAAGTATTTTGTATAAATATTCAATTCTTAAATGGACCACTTCTCCACTCTTCTCTTCTTTCATTCGCAATGCTTCTGCCTTTGGCCATACCATACCACTCCCACATTGCTTGTTTACTTTTGGTTATAAATTTGACACATTTTAGTATCTTAGACAATCTTCTGCACCTAAAATCGGAAAGCAGATCGGCAATGGTCTATATCTGATAGATTCCAGCTGGTTCTTCTGTTCTCATTCACAAATCATAATTTTGATATCCACAAAGACCTTGGTTATTATAGATTTTATACCGCAGATGTAGCCATGTAGGTCCACATAATTAGTACAAGTTGTTTGGTCATAAGACTTAGTTAGCTCACAAAGTTAAAACATTTAAACTCACCCGGCCTTGGCTTAGAGTTATTGAAGCCTAAAACGAAATAAAATGAGTTATTTTAGTTTATGACATGGTAGTACGATAGATGTAACTAGGTTGTTAGAAAATGATGTGAAATTGAGGTTTTGATGATATATACCAAAAGTAGATTGCTAACAAGCTATTTTGATTCGATTAAATCATGCAAGCATGCCATTAGGATTCGAGACTGGAAAGATTGTATAGTAGACCATTCTAAATCAATTGCACGTGTGGGTTTGAATAACAACTGGATGAATTTTAACGATGTATTAATGTAGCTACTCAAGATTATATATAACAATCCAGTTTAGATAATCCAAAGTTAGGTACTTTGGCAGTTTGGCTACTAGGTAGCAATATTTGATTTTGGGTCGTGGACACAGCATGGTCCTTCTGTTCCAAATGTGTTACTTATTGTGGATCTTTCATGATACTTTTCCAACATGTAAATGGGCTTTGTTGCTTTTGTTTATGTAAAACGTTGGTCAAAGCAGAAAATAAATTATTTTTGGGTCATTTCGGTGACGGTCCATAGCTTTTCTTTGTAGGTCGAAAGAAGAAATTTATTGAGCTAATGGACATAGTTTTAGGTTTTTGATATTTTTCAGTTCTTAAGGCTCAAGTAGGACCAATCCCATGTTGTAGAAGACGTTTATGAATGCCGTAATGGAAAATTTCATAAAAGAAAGTGCTAAAAAAAGTTTGATCCAAACAAAATGAAGTGGTAGAACATGGTCTTGTTTTGTTTTACATAAAAAAACATTTAAGATCTAACTATATAACGGTGACTTCTTTGTTTTTTGGTTTGCTTCTTGAAAAGAGACTAATACTCCTTGTGCTTATATAGACAAACAATACAAATGGCTCTTTATGTTTTTTGCTACAAAGAAACAATAATAAACAATAATAATAATAAAAAATATTATCTTTGTTTTCACGATCTTACACATTGCTTATGATCTTTATATAAAACCAACCCACAATGTAGAAACTTCCTTGAGGAATTTCTAGGCAGAAAGATCTTTCGTCTTTTCGAGCTCCATTGTGCACGGGACACCCTTTGCAAAACCCGAGCTCCTTCTGATCGAACCAAATTAAACCACTTCTTCCGTGGTTAAGTGAGTTTCTTCACCTCATTATACTTATTCCATAGAATGTTGTTTCCACACCCAAAGACGAATAGTAGTCACCGTTTTCCTCACATGGCATTATGTTCAAATCGGGTAACAAAAAATTACCATCCGCCTTGCGATTCTCGTTCTCCGTTACATTATGGCTATGATTTTTCGAATCCATCTGAAA
This sequence comes from Draba incana, assembly GCA_963576765.1. Lineage (NCBI taxonomy): Eukaryota > Viridiplantae > Streptophyta > Magnoliopsida > Brassicales > Brassicaceae > Draba > Draba incana. The sequence continues at coordinate 41,999,305 of OY755205.1, forward strand.
ATAAAAAGAATGAAAAAAATGGTTCTTAGTATAATTAATCCAAGTCAAACACAAAGAAGTAGACCAAGAGAGCAATGTGTGTTCACCTTCCTTCTCTTCAAATTCTTGTTCTCGATGCCTTGTACATCAAAATCTACAAGAATCTGCGAATAAGAACAAGAAACGTTTTCATAAAATCTTTTGCAAAAAGTCACAAGAAACAGAAGTTGAAGTCCCCACACAAAAATTCAATGTTGGTCCAATGTGATTGTGACCATAATGCGTCTTTGAGGTTGACAACCTAACTTCTTCTCTTATCAAACGCACTTCACACAACTTATCCATATTAATCTAGATTTGGTTAAATTTCACATTTTTTCATAGAAAATATGGATGGATTCATTAAATCAAATCTGTTGTTTCCTCAAAAAAGAAAACTATAGGGTCCACTGTGACAGTTATGTAATCAAACAATCAAATAAGTTACAAATACTAAAATCTTACCAGATCTAGATCGTACACTATCTAACAGCATAAATTTCAGAAAAACATAACCAAAAAAAAAAGTCTCTCAAAAAACAGAAACTCATAACAAAGCTAAATAATAATTTCTCAAGGAGGGCACGAACCTTGGATCTAGATCCACTGATTCGACGACTGGTGGCTTCGTAACCGTCGACGTAACCAGACGGAGAAGAAGAAGAACCACCGCAACCGCCGCTCCAAGAGAGAGGAGTACTTGGACTACATCTGGAGTTTTCGGTTTCTTTTCTCGAAGAACGAGACCGAGGTTGCCGGATTCCCCACCGGAGCGACGTTGTGGTTACAGTCCGGTTAGTGAATATATTCACTTTGGCTTCTTTAAGCCTAACTAAAAGCTCCGCCACAAGTTCTCCGTCTCTCATCGCTGACCTTGTCCAATCATCTGCCATCTCTGTGAAGAAGAAGACGAAGCTAGAAAACAAAAGCGAAAGGTACTAACTTTGAGAGAGAGATATAGAGAGAGAGAGAGAGAGAGAGAGAGAGAGAGAGAGAAGTTGTGATAGTGTGATTTTTGGATTCATTAATATACGATTCATTATTATACTCCTTTGTTTATTTGTTTTTATCATACTTTCTTTTGAGATATTTTTAATTTTAATTGGTATTTACGATAAAGTAGTATTAAAATATTTAGTACGTGTGGAGTCGTGGGATAACTATGGCAAGCTTGACATTGTTGCCATTTAATACACTGTCAACAAAATTTTACTAATTCTTAACAATATCTTTAATATTAATTTTGCATTAATCAAAGTTAAGAATCTAATTCTCTCTTTTTTGGTTGGAACCCCTAAGGAGTTCTTGATAATAATAAAATTATAATTTTAAAATATATATTTTTGTTATAATTTATAAACATAATAAATTTTATTAAATTTAGTGTATATTGCATTTTATGAAAATTCAAACATACGTCACATAAAACTGTTAAATTATAAAATTACAAAATAATATAAAATTTATAAAAGCATGATCAAGTGTAACGACCGCGAACCAGAATAGTTAAATTTTGGTAGTGTCGATCGATACTCCCCATGGTATCGATCAACACGGGTTTTAAAAACCTGTTTTGGTAGTTTTTAGGTGGTGTCGATCAACACCAAGGATGGTATTGATCAACACTAATTTCTGCAGAATCAAGTTAATACGATTTACTCGTTCGGTTTTGCTCAGTTTAGGTTTTGGGAACCCTAGCTAGGTCGTCGTTTATAAGCTCTTTCTCGTCGACCCAGCCGTGTTTTCTAGGGGAGAAAAACATGTTTGAGAGGAAGAAAGAGAGAAAAAGAGATTTGAGAGTGAATTGTGATCCGTAGTGGCTTGTTGTGGCTCGTGAAGGAATCAAAAGATTTCGGAGATCGCGTGTGGTGTCGTTCTTCGTGTTTGGAGGTGTAATGAGAGGATTGAGTGTGGGTTCAAGTCTGTTTTGTTGCCAATCTGTTATCCTTTCCCATTGTGTCGAAGTGAGTGTGCGACCATGGCTTATCTAAGGCGGTAAAATGTAATGGATGTGTGTTTGTGATGATACTTGAGGAATGGTATTGTATATGTTGTGTTGTGTTGTGGTTGTTGTTTAATGCATATTGTTGTGGTTTCAGTGCAGAAGATCGATGGTCGAGTCACGGAATCGAGTCATGTGAGGATCAACTCGATTTTGTCGATGATGATGCCATATATGTTAGTGGGGATCGACACAAGTTTCTGAAAACGTGATTTTCGTTTGAATTGTTGCTGTTTTTTTTTATGTTTCGGATGTTGTGATATGCTCGTATGTGTTGTCATTGCACTTTATTTGATTTGTGTGTATAGCCAGTAAATGGAATGACCGTCTCACTGAGTATTTGTGATAATAGTCACGTATCGCGTTTTTCATGTGATGCATGTAATGATTGTGATCGTGGAACCATGGCTATGAAGAGGAGGATGATCTAGGGATTCGGTTTTATGAGTTTTGTTTATTGAACTTAGAATTTGGTTAGGTTGCTAGATGTTCTGAAACGGTTAATTAGAATTGTTGAATCGGTTTTGTAGAATTATTAGTTTAGGATAATTTATTGATTTCCGCTGGTTATGTTGATTGTGTGTTTAATTAATTTAACGGTGTTAAAAATTAATTATTTATGGGAATTATTAATTCAAAATTAGTTAATTAGAAAAAAAGTTTAGTTATTTCATCAAAAATCTAGTTAATTCAGTTGTAATATTTTCAAATTTTTTACCATATATTCTGAACCAAGTCGGCTTTCAATTATATATACTTATCACAAAACCAAATTCGAATACCCATTATATTATAGAAATTTATAGGTATATATGTAAAATATCGTGAAGTTCATGCTGTAATAAAAAATTAAAAAAATTTGGAATTTAATGCAGAAAGACATAGTGATCTGTTGAATGTATTTTTTGTGTTACACTAGTTACTTTGTGTTGTGTGATTACAAATGTAAAATTGTTGTATTTCTTAGTTAGGCTTTTTTTTTTTTTTTTTTGGTGATGATCTTAGTTAGGCTTTAAGAAAACCATAACATTATTGTTTTTAAGTTTTTATTTGTTTTACCTTAATAAACTCATCTAAGAATCTTTCATGGAGATGCTTTTAGAAGCATGTCTTTTTCTTATTGTATTAGACCATGTCTGTTGCGAATCTATCGTAATATCTTAATATTAAATAAATGAAAAAAAGAAAAAGAGAAGAGAGAAAATCGGAAACGTTTATCAATAGAGAAATTTCAAAAATCCTTTAGAAATCCCTCTGACCATATATACTCTTCTAATTGGTCCATTTTATTATTTAATTATATAAATTAACTACCTTAAGAGGAAATTTGTAAAAATATTCTCCAAATCTTTTTTATTTTGAAAACTAACCCTTCTTTTTAAAACTTTGAAAAATAACATTTTCTATATTAAAATAAATTTTTAAACGAAAATGTTTTAATCAAAATCAAAATTTAAATAATAAAAATCTAAAATAAAAATATCTTTTTAAATTAAAATTGAAAATAAAAAATGAGAAATTCCCTAAAATACGACAATTTTTTAAAAATTTTCCAAAAATATCATTTTTTCAATAGTTCCAAAAGATACCACAAATACAAAAATTCATTTTTAAAAGATTTGTAGTTAAAATTTTGAGTTTGGGTTAACTATTCCCAAATTAGGGTATAGTGTTTTAGGGGATAGGGTTTGGGTTTGGGTTTGGGATATAGAGTTTAGTTTTGAATGTTGAAATTTTATTTTAATTTTGTGGTATTTTAGGAACTTTGAGCAAAGTACCTAAATTAAATTAATTTCAAAAAATGCTTAAAAAAAATCTTTAAACTATCAGAATATTTGGTTTTTTTTATTCAACAAAAAAGTTAGTTTTCAAACTTTTTAAAACAAGGGTTAGTTTTCAAATTCATTAGATATTCATTTTAAATATTAACCAATATACATGCTCTTAATTACTCAAATTCTTACGGAAGCTATAGCTTTCGAGTTTAGATTTCGTTCAAAAATTTGAGAAGTAATATTTTTCTACCTTCTTTTCCAAGTGGAAAGATATATATTCTAAAAAAAAATGTTTTTAAAACCGGACTAGATACTGACTCGGCACAATCACTGGATGAATGGTCGAACCGGTCGAATCGATTGGACCGATTTTTTAATTTTTTTGATATTTTAATCACGTATATTATTTATGATCACGTATTTTGTACGACCACTAATATAAAGTTAATGAGAAGAGAGACATATAATGATATAAACAATGGTTATTTACTGTAATTGAGTAACATACGTAATAATAAAATCTAAAACAAAAAGTTACGTGTTTTTCTATAGAAAGGAGATAATTTTGGGAAACTTTTGGTTTTCCATAGAATTTCAAATTACTAATAGAAAGAAATGTGATTATTAAGCGACAGGGAGATATGTAGTGCACTACAAGAAATCAGGGTTTTTACGACTACAATTGGCGACTAAATCTGTAGTCGTCAATTTAGCGACTAATTACCTACTGATCAGCGACTATGTTACGTCAATACAAACTTAGTCGTCTATTAGTCGGTGTAATGCGACTACGACTATTAGTCATAAATATAGTCGTAAATTAGCGACTAATATACGGCTAAAAATGATTCCGGTGGCGGGTCGTAACATAGTCGCTAAAATAGCGATTAATAGGCGACTAAAACGGCGAGTCGTAAAATAGTCGTAACGTACGAGGAGAAAAAAACACATGGTTTTCATGTTGGGTCGGTTGTTGTACTGGTTTTTGGCGACTACGTGGATTAGTCGCCAATTTAGTCGCCAAAATGAGCATATATGTACTCGCCCATTTCTTATCTTCATCACACCCACATCTTCTCTTCCTCTAAAAAAAACGTTTTCCAAAAAAAAAAAAAAATGTCGGGCAATTCAAATTATTGTAATTCTCGAGAGTGGATGTACGAGAGATTTGATGAAGTTACAGGAAATTTTTCTGAAGAATTCCAATTGGGGGTGGAACAGTTTATAACATTCGCTAATAGCCAGCCCCTAACACAGGATAATCTCGGTAAGTTTTACTGTCCTTGTAATGTTTGCAAAAACAAAGTATTTCTCCCGGGGAGAAAAATTTGGAATCATCTACTTAGCAAAGGAATAATGCCTGATTATTATGTTTGGTATATGCATGGCGAAGAAGTCAATATGAATTTAGGAACGAGTTACAATGGTCCGACGTATGTAGTTTGAGGTGAAGAAATTGGTAATGTAGTAGAAGATAGATATGTGGATATGGTAAATGATGCATTTCGGGTAAATGTGAATTTTGGTGATAACTATCATCAGGATGTTAATTATCATGATGTTAATTATCAGGATGATAGTTATCAGGCCGTAGAAGAACCGGTATATAACCATTCAAAAAAATTCTGCGACTTGTTAGATAGTGCAAAAAATCCATTATATGATGGTTGTCGTGAAGGTCACTCGCAGTTATCCTTAGCTGCTCGAGTCATGCAAAATAAGGCTGAATATAATATGAGTGAAAAGTTAGTGGATTCTGTTTGCGGAATACTGACAGATTATTTACCAGAAGGAAACCAATCTACTAGTTCACATTACGAGACAAAAAATTGATGCGCAATTTAGGCCTCCCATATCATACCATTGATGTTTGTATTAACAATTGTATGCTCTTCTGGAAAGAAGACGAGAAGGAAGATAAATGTCTCTTTTGTGGTGCACAAAGATGGAAGCCTAAAAACGCCCGACGCAGAACAAAAGTACCATATAGTCGTATGTGGTATCTACCCGTTGCTGACAGATTGAAGAGAATGTATCAGAGCCACAAGACTGCACCGACAATGAGATGGCATGCCGAGCATCACGCAAACGAGGGAGAAATGAGTCATCCTTCTGATGCGGCGGAGTGGAGATATTTTAAAGCTCAAAATTCCCTGTTTGCTGAAGAACCCCGTAACGTATATCTTGGATTATGTACTGATGGGTTCAATCCATTTGGCATGACTCACAATCATTCGTTGTGGCATGTGATCTTTACTCCATACAATCTACCCCTTGGTATGTGCATGAATGAAGAGTACTTGTTTCTTACAATTTTGAATTCTGGGCCAAATCATCCGCGAGCTAATCTTGATGTCTTTCTCCAACCACTTATTGCGGAGTTAAAAGAGTTGTGGTCTACTGGAGTAGATGCGTACGATGTGTCCTTGAAGCAAAATTTTAATTTAAAAGCAGTGCTTATGTGGACGATAAGCGACTTTCCAGCGTATGACATGTTATCAGGATGGACAACCCATGGTAAATTATCTTGTCCAGTTTGCATGGAAGATACAAAGTCTTTTTATCTACCGAATGGAAGAAAGACGTGTTGGTTTGATTGTCATCGAAGATTCCTTCCTAATGGTCATCCAATGAGAAGGAATAAAAAGGATTTCCGAAAGGGAAGAGATGCATCGAGAGAGTATCCACCTCAATCTTTTACAAACATATATACACACATATGTCATCATTTATTAACTTCTACATGTTTATATTGCAAAAAGCCTCGCAAGCAGGTCAAGTTTGTTATATTCCATACCCATACATAAAGAGACCGAAGAAAGCGTGGCTCAATGTTGTGAAAGTCAACCCGAGGCAAAACATTGAAGTAGGATATGCGACCAATCAACCGGCGCTTTTGCAAACCGAAAATGATGATGGTGTATTAGTGATTACAATTGAAGATCTAAACTCAAACTCGAAAATGTGGGAGAGGGAGTAAATCCAATAGATCTCGATTACGATGTCGGAGATGCAGAACCAGAGGATGAATCCTAGTGTAATTTATCGTCTTCGGATGACGAATTAGAAGCTGATCCACAAATTTCGATGTAATGGATAATTTTAATTTGAGATAATATTAAGGTTAATAAGTTTATTCATTTTGAATAATTACAATTTTTAAGTTACAATTTGTCGATTAAGTAAGTTAAATTGTTTAAATTAGTGAAATTTGCATATGATTAAATTAATTAGTAAGTAAGTTAAATTGATTACAAATTTTTTAACACATAATACCAAATGTTTTATGTTAATTAATCAACATAATATATACTTAGTATTAATTAAACACTTATTAATTCTCATATTAACCCAAACCCAAACACAAAATTCTCATATTAACCCAAACCCAAATTAATTTAAAGCCCAACCCAATTAACCCTAAACCTACACGGCAAATTAACCCTCTTCTCTTCCATAAACCCTAAAACATCGATCTCCTTCATCTCCTTCATCTTCTTCGATTATCCCGCAGAATCTTCAATCTCCTTCATCTTCTTCGATTTCTCTTTGAATCTTCTTCTACTCAACCAAAAATGGCTGGAACAAAGCAGCGAGGACGAAAGAGAGCAGCCGCTCCCAACGTTTCTCAGAGAGCCGCTCCCACCGTTTCTCAGAGATCCGCTCCCAACGTTTCTCAGAGAGCCGCAACACTAAAAAGACCTAACTCCCTTCCTACTCAGTACGATTTTACTCTGGCGGCTCCAAATCCTCCGAATCAGCAACCCAAGAGCCAGTCCGTGGTTTACCCCAACCGTCAACTCCCGAAGCACCACATTTCCGGGACTTTCCACCGCCACTTACACTTTTCCAGAGCTCGGCTAATCACCAACGTGAAGAACGTGGAAGTCAAGAAGTTCCAAACAATCCGTATGTCCAACCGACCCATTCACCTTCTCAAAGGAACTCTCAGCCGGCGCAGAGTCATCCATCTTCTCAAGGGAACAACTTCGATGAGGATGACGAAGGTACTGTGGCAGAGCTTCAGGAGGACTCACTGAGGGAGCTAAATTCTCTGTTAACGATGCCAGGCCGTGATAGTTTTGTCACGGTTCTCTCTCCCACACCTACGCCAAATACGCAATGGTATGACTCTTTTAATGTGGGTTTTAATTGAATTTGGTTTAGATTAGGGATTTGTGTTCTGTTTAATACTGTGGAAAATTGTTGGGATCAATTAAAGGATGAATTAAGATACTAAAGTTTCATTTGATACTAATTCTCTCGGTTTCATGCTTATTGTCCTGAGAACGCAAAGTTTGTCATTTTCATATTATTCCTTGCCTTATCATTATCATTTTGCAAAGCTGGATTGATTCTTAGGCTCAGTTAATCCGTTTGGGTTTGCTGTTGAGTTTCTTTGTTGTTAAGCTATAGTTGTGAAATGTGTTTTCAAGTTTCTACTATGATAATTGTCTTCTTGTTTGTATGAATCTGGATTTGACTTTGTTTGCTAGTTAAGTACTTTACTTTGAATTAGCATTGTAAGCAGAGCAAATGTCGAAATGTGTAGCTTAATTTGACCCAGTAGCTTAAAGTTATTAAGTACTCTACTTCAAATTTACATTAGCATAGCTGCAACTTAGTTTTGATTGAAACCAACTTTGTTTTGCTTTGCTCTGTGCAATTTGATTGGAGTGATTTCACTATTGGTTTACAAGTAGTGGTTTCAGTATTTTCAGTTTCATACACAAAGGGTTTTCATTTGCAGGTTTACTCGTGATGTTAAATCACGCCTTGTTAGGAAGATTACTAAAATTTTTACAAAAAAATTCAATGGTCCCTACTATAGCTGGTCATGTGTGCCTCAGGATAAGAAAGAAATGTTATTCCTCGAGTTTGCGGTAAAGTTTTCTGTCCTCTAGCTTTCTTAACATATAGGCTTACTTATATTTTTATTACTAACATCAGTTTACTCTCTTTGTTTTGTAGAAAACCCACACTTGGGATCCCTTGATAACAGGGACAGTTCAGCAACATTTTGAAACTATTTGCGGACGGCGGATGAAAGACATGGTAAGCAACGTTAGGACTAGTCGAGAACGCCCTAAATGGATCAAGAAAACTCTCTGGCAAACAATGATTGCATACTGGGATACTGAAGAAGCACAACAAAAGAGTGTCACCTATTCCAAATGTCGTATGTCTGACCGTAATGGTCTCGGCCCTAGCATCCACTTATCAGGGCCGATATCGTTTCAAGAAAGAAAAGGAAAAATGGTAAGTCATTGTAAGATTTCTGTATTTTATTAACTTTAATTTTTTCATAATCTTTGTTTCTTTTGTAACAATGCAGGAACAAGAATTGGGAAGACCAGTAAATATTGGTGAGGTTTTCGTGCAAACGCATTCAAAACCAGATGGTACTTTTGTTGATCGGAAGGCGGAGGATATCGTTCTTAATTATGAGAAGAACATGGAAAAGAAGTTGGCTGAGATCCAAAAAGAGACTTCATGTGTTTTGGACGGTGCTTCACGACCTTGGGAGCTCACAGAAGATGAATGTAATGCCATATTTCTTCAGGTCAAGTAACATATCTTCTACACTATATGGTCTTTTAATTCAAATTAGTCATGCTCTTTATTCACTGTTTTCTTTTGTTTTGACAGGCCACTCAGAAGGATTCACGAGGTATTCCTTATGGAATTGGAAGCATCAATCTGGAGAATGCTGTAACTCCTAACCAACCAGGAGACTCTTCAAAGTTTGTGACATTGGAAGAGAAACTGAAGGAGGCTCAACGTCTAATCGAGCAGCAAGCTAAGGATAATGCAAAGCACGAAGAAGAGCATTCCAAAGTGGTTGCTGAGCATAAGGGCAAGCTGAAGAACTTCTCCTTGGTGGAAGAGTATCTGCGCGAAACTGATCCCGACTTTCTGGATTTTTTGGCGAGACGTTCAGCTGAACCAAGCACAACAAGGCCTCTCTCAACCTCTCCACCAACAACTCGTCCTTCAACTCCACATGATTCTGCTTCTTAGGTTTCTTATCTATCCCTCTCAACTTCTTAACTATAATGAACAAGTATGAATGTGTGTACAAACTCTATGTCTTTTATTTGGTGTTAAGACTTGTAAGAATATTAATCTATGTAATTTTTACTCTTTTGTGTTTTATATTTCTAGTGCTCTGATCTTTGTTTTAATTCCATTAGGATTTTATGTATTTTGTTGACATGAGAAACAAAACAAAATGCAGGCAGCCAAGAATAGAATACCATACATTCTTGTCCCTCATTATATTAGTCGCCAAATTGTCGTAAATCGTGATTTAGCGACTATATTGCGACTAATATTGCAGTCTCCAAATCCATGTTTTCTTGTAGTGGTGTAAAGAAGGGGTTCAATCGATTCTCCATGTTCTACGTGATTGTCTAGCGATGATGGGGATTTGGAGGCGTCTTGTACCGGTGAGTAAGAGACGGACTTTTTTCTTGCAAACATTGTTTGAATGGGTTTATGACAATTTACGGGAAGGGGTGAATACGAGAGATGGTTTATGGGCTACGGTCTTTGTTGTGGCTATATGGTGGGCATGGAAGTGGCGTTGTGGCAATGTATTCGGAGATACGCGTCTTTGGAAAGATAGAGTGAAATACATTAAGGATTAGGCTAAGGAGGTTATGACTGCAAACTCGAAACTTAAGCCGCAATCGGAGATGGAGGTACGGGTTGAACAAAGCGTCCGTTGGGACTTACCGCAACTGGGCTGGTATAAATTAAATACTGATGGGAATTCACGAGGTAATCCGGGATCGGCTTTGGCAGGCGGAGTGTTACAAGATGACAATGGGAGTTGGTGTGGAGGCTTTGCATTGAATATTGGGTGATGCTCCGCGTCTTTAGCAGAGTTATGGGAGTATGCTACGGGTTGTGTATTGTTTGTAGGCCTGGGCATAATACCCATACCTGATACCCGAACCAGACCCCAAATTAAGGCTTCCGTTCGGATCCAAATAGCTAAAATTATTTGATCAGTTAGCATTTGTAATTGGATCGGATAACTGAACCCGATCGGTTATTACCCGATATCCGAATATAACCGAAAGTCGATATGAACCATAGACCTATCTAACATCTACGACTTGTGCCGATCTAACCCTAAAACACAATCATTCTCTTTTTGCTCTTCACCACATGTACGTTCGATGAGACTGTTGCGAGTCTAAGCTTGAATCGAGATATATGTTCTCAAAATTGAATCACGAAGAGATTATTTAAAGAGAATCGAAGCCACAATCTGGATACTTTAAGCAATTTCGATTGCTATTCATCTCCTCCGTCTGTGAATTCATAGAGACAATTGGAGGTAAATTGTTTATCTTTTTTGTTCTTCTTTTCCAAATCATCTTATAAGAGCTGTTTTCGAGTATGGATGTTGAATTTTTGAATGCCTTCGTTGAATTTTTTATTGTCTCTTTAGAATTTTTGAGTGTCTTTGTTGAATTTTTGATTGTATATTTAGAATCATTGTCTTGTTTGATTTCCAAGTATCTCTATTGTTCTTTAGTAGAAACTATTGTTCATGATTTTTGATGATTGATGATGATGATGATTATTAATAGACTGATGGTTGATGATGATGGCTATGAGTTTTGATTTTCAAGTATCTATGTTGTTCTTTTAGTAGAAACTTTGAAACTCATACATGCTTATATTTATTTAACTTCCTCCTAGTTACTGAACTAAATGGTAAAACTTTGCAACTCATACATGCTTTTGTAGGGATGCTTGGTCTACTAGATTGGAGAATGAACTGAAGATTGAAGAAATAAGACTTGGTTTTGGTTAATTGTGTTTTTTTTTATTGTTGTTGTGTTTCTTTTGATTAGTCTAAGACTTTTGTTTGTGTTTTGCCATATGTTTTGTGTTTCTTTTGGTCGTGTGTTTCTTTAAGTCATTTGAACTAAGACTTTTGCTTGTGTGTTTTTTTAACTCATTCCGTTTTTGAACTATTTATGCTTGCATTATTTCAATTTTTCTCACAATTTTAATGACTTATGGAGAGACAAGAACATAGTTCGGGTGGATCGGTTATATCCGTACCCGAAATAACTGGACCCGTAACCAAACCGATTATATACAATAACCGATCGGGTTCTGGACCTCCTTACCGAAATACCGGAAAAAATTTGATACCCGACCAAAATCCGATCGGGTACCCAAACGCCCATGCCTAATTGTTTGGGAGAAGCGGGTCACCCGAGTGAAGTTAGAGGTGGACTCGGAGATGGTGGTTGGTTATCTTACGACAGGGATTGAAGATTCACATCCTTTGTCTTTTTTGGTACGCTTGTGCTATGGCTTCTTATCGATAGTTCGAGTTGTTCATGTGTATTGGGAAACTAATCGTCTCACGGATGGATTAGCGACTTATGCGTTTTCATTACCGTTTGGTTTTCATGTTTTGAATTTAGTTCTTGATGACATTAACTCTATCTTAAGTGATGATATCCTTGTGTATTCTCAACTAAGAAGAGTACGTTTGTAAGCTTCATATCCTTTTAATAATACTCTGAGAGATTTCCTTCAGCCATTCACCAAGAAAAAAAAATAACTAGTTTGAATTCAATGCCATGAAATTTCGTTTAATTATTAACCCTAATAACTTTATAAAAACACCAAATTATGCTTAAAACATGTTAAACCGGGCTTTTATTTTAAATTGAGTCACCGATTTTGGCCGATTTTAGCGGTTTAACTCTAATACGGTTTTTACCTCAACCCAGACTTGGTTTTACAAATGATTCACGGTTTAACCGATTAGAGCGGCCAGTCCGGTCCGGTCCTATTTTTAAAACACTGCTAAAAAGAGAAGAAAGTGGAAGAAAAACCAATGTTTTGAAAACCGGACCGGACTGGGGGTCGGACCAAATTAAACTGGGAACCGGCCACTGGTCTGGTTCGGTTCATGGCTAAAAATCCGGTTTTATAATTTTGAGTCTTTCTCCAAAAAAAATGGTGCTTTTTTGCTCCTACAGTTTCTTTGCGGTTGATTTGTTCATCTATGATTGATGTTGATCTAAGTAATAGATGCATGAAATGAAGAAACAAATAAACGAAAGAAAGATTTACAATTTTACATAAGCGTAAGAACTAAGAAGAGAAACGATGGAGGCGGCTGCATTTTCGGAGAGGAAGTAAAGTGAGATTTACAATTTTACATAAGCGTAAGAACTAAGAAGAGAAACGATGGAGGCGGCTGCATTTTCGGAGAGGAAGTAAAGTGAATATTTAATAGAATTTTTTTAGGGTTTTGTTGGTCACGTGTTTAAAATAAGGATATGAAGTTAAGCTAACATTATGTTAGGCTTTTGGGCTTTAAATTTGTGTACAACTTTATGGGCTCTAGTTAAATGAAAAGTTTATAAGTGTATATAGTGTATTATATGAACCCGGTTGAACCGGTTAGACTGGATTGAACCATGATCCGGGAAGCTTTCCGGTTCACTATCCGGTCCGGTTTTCAAAACATTGAGAAAAACATTTACTCCACCAATTTTATTTGGGAATATTATACCAATTGTCATTTTCTTCGATTGCTATTTGTTTTAAATTATTTTTCTAATTGCCACAAATTACTGTTCACTCTACGTGGAAATGGCTGTTATGCTTTTCGAATATTCATTTTTCTATCATTATCAACCATGCATCATGTCCATCACCACTCGTCCACTGTCTCTTAAGTTCGTACACAACTATCATTTTTGGCTGTGTCCACCATTGTCTACGTTCATACACCTTCGTCTATATATGTACACAACTACAATTTCCTCGACCGTTTTTGGCTATTTCCATTGCTGTCTTCGTTCACACATTATCCTATGTGTATCTGTCTATGTTAACCAAAATATAGTTTATCGTTTCAGGTTATGTTTACCGTCTTCATTTTTGTTCACGTCCATCATTCATATAGTCTACGTCTCCGCTTTTGTCCACATTCTTTGTATTCGTCTTCGTCATATCGTCTCGTTTCCATCAACGACCATCAGTTATCTCCAGAGAGAGAGAGAAAGAAAGAGAGTGAAGAAGGATTCAACTTTTTCGAAATGGAAAGAGAGCCAAAGAAAAAATGTGTAGAAGAGGTGGAGCAAAATTTTCGTTTTACTTACATGCTAAAAGATAAAATATAATATATACTAAAAATTTTCAAAAATGGCAACTGGAAAAGGGGATTTTTACAGATTCTGGCATTGCCAAATTTTCTAAATTTATTTTATGTTTGACTAAAAAAAGAGAGAAAAGGGAGTAATAATTTATTCACCATTTCTTTTCCTCTATCAATGACATCAATTCATATCCTAATTTATTTAATTTTATAGTCAAATATTGCATTTAATGTAATATTTATGGTAAGATTTCCCTATAAATAAAGCATTTAAGACGTGTTATTTTTCACATCAAAATTAACAATAAGAAACAAAATAATGAATATGACAAAAGCTTTTGTGATTTATGTTCTTGTAGTGGTACTAGCAACGTCCTTGGCCTCATCGGGTATGTTATTGTTCATCTACCTTTGATCATATTTAGAGTAATTTTTGAATATTTTCTATAAAATATTTTAGTCAAACCAATTATATGTATATATGTAGGCGTACATATTTATTTTTCTTTAACTTGATTGTATTTATGCAATTTATGCAGTGGTCAATGCATCTAGATTTTATGATCATTGCATTAAACCATGTACGGAAAAGTATTTAGACCGTGAATGCATGGAGGAGTGTCGATTTAACGGGTACTCGGATGGAGCGTGTATCGGTTCAAACCCACATTATACGTGTTGTTGTAAAGCCCCAAATTACTTGGATGGAGTATTATAGAATCGATATTATATATAGTAAAGTGGATTTGATATCTTGTTTACTCTTTAAGAAATAAAACTAATCTTATTATACTTTGAAAAAGGAATTCGCATAAAAAGTCTCTAAACTGGCACGCATTGACTATTTAAATCTCCAACATTTTGAACTATCATTTTAAACTTTTAATGTGATATTATTCACATTTTACACAACTAAGGTGGCTTTCAAGTATGCATCGTCATAATAATTAACGGTCCAGGACCGTCTATTTACTTGTGCAAGTGGTGCGGTCGACCGGTCGAACATAACCCATAATTTAGAAGGGCCCATAACTATATTTTTGATATAAATATATGTCATTAAAAAGATTTGAGTTTGTTAATCATTAAAGATTCCAAAAAAAAAAAATTGATTCTATTTAGACAACCAAATAAAAAAGAACTAAATTAAGGATTACTTACTTTGATATATATACTTAGCATAGAAAAGTAATGTAAGAATTGATATCAATTGTTAATATTAAAGGAAATGGGCGTTTGAATATTAATTAGGTGAAATTTTTTATTTGACTACATTTAGATATTTTTTTATTAATTAGATTTGGTATATATATTGAAAAAATCAAACATTCTTCGCCAATTCTTTAAAAAAAGAGTGTTTGCAAGCACTTTCATAACAAAGCCATAAATAAAATTGATTTGAGTTTCACAATCTGCAGTTTTTAATCATTCAAGCAACATCTTAAAGTAATTTGGTGCTTTTATTTATTTATTTACTTAGTGATATGTTGTTTATGATGTCTTATATACTAAACATTCCTTTTTACTATATTTCTAAGTTATATTATTCTTCAAGTTACGAACTTAAAGAAAGAAGATTTGACGTGATTCTTCTTGTTTGGTCGATAAGAAGAATTACTTTGTTTAAATATAAGTATTTAGTTGTAATTGTATAAATAAAACAATTTTGAGTAATAAAATTTTATTAGTTGTTAAAAAATATATAAAAGAGTATTTATAAATATAAACTATTCGTCGTAAAAAAAATAAAATAAATATAAACTATTCATAGGTAATTTTTTTCTTCTAATTAACGTTTAAAAACTATTAATATTAAAGGCCTAATTTTGATATTTGGACTAGGCCTCTATAAACTTTGAGATGGCCCGTTAACGGAACTTGTAACGCCCCGACCGCCCCTTCCATGGGCCCCTGTCCACTCTCAGGCCCGTGGGCCCATACTCATGGACGGTCGGTGCGTTAGTCCGGGAGGCTCGGAAGTCATGTTTACTGACTCTGCAAATCACCACTACGCGATATTTTCTCGTGTTTTGACATTACTCACACGATACTGGAAATGACTTCCCAATAGGTCACCCATCCTGAAACTACTCCAGCTCAAGCACGCTTAACTCTAGAGTTCTCTCAAGACCTGTGACCGAAAAGATAAGTGCACTTTTGGTGATATAGGTAGCCAAATCAATTCTTTTAAGCCTCTCCGCATATACCACATATACCATGAAACCGGGGTGTCACAATCACCCCCACTAACAGATCGCAACGTCCTCGTTGCACATACAAAGATCGTTACCCCGATAATCTGACTCTTCACAGATGTCAGGGTTCGCTTTAATAACACTTGTAACGCCCTGACCGCCCTTCCCATGGGCCTCGTCCACTCTCAAGCCCGTGGGCTCACACTCTCGGACGGTCGGTACGTTAGTCCGGGAGGCTCGAAAGTCATGTTTACTGACATGCAAATCACCACGCGATCTTTTCTCGTGTTTTGACCTTACTCACACGATACTGGAAATGACTTCCCAGTAGGTCACCCATCCGGAAACTACTCCAGTTCAAGCACGCTTAACTCTAGAGTTCTCTCAAGACCTGTGACCGAAAAGATAAGTGCACTTTTGGTGATATAGGTAGCCAAATCAATTCTTTTAAGCCTCTCCGCATATACCGCATATACCACATATACCATGAAACCGGGGTGTCACAGAACTATTCATTTTTCATTTAATAATAATGACATGGCTTTTAATTTAATTTTTTAAATGAAAACTAATAATTTTTATAATTTATTAATAAATTTAGAAATCAGAAAA
Source organism: Draba incana (assembly GCA_963576765.1). Taxonomy (NCBI): domain Eukaryota; kingdom Viridiplantae; phylum Streptophyta; class Magnoliopsida; order Brassicales; family Brassicaceae; genus Draba; species Draba incana. The sequence continues at coordinate 42,016,054 of OY755205.1, forward strand.
ACGGAAAAACAAAAAAGGAAAAAAGAAATCTTTTTATAGTTAAAAAATATATATATATATATATATATTTTTTTTTACAATCATTAAGACATCAAATAACGAGAGATGTTTTTTTAAACGCCTGAATTATATATTGCAATCACTATTAAATGTGTTATAATTTCATGCATATGATATGATTAAGTATAAGGTGAATTGCTAAATTAGGCCAGATTTTTATGGACAATGTCTCATTAAAATTTTCTCATCATAAGTGACACCCCGGTTTCAGGGCATATGTGGTATATGCAGTATATTGCGTAGAGACTTAAAAGAATTGATTTGGCTACCTATATCACCAAAGTGCACTTATCTTTTCGGTCACAGGTCTTGAGAGAACTCCAGAGTTAAGCGTGCTTGAGCTGGAGTAGTTTCAGGATGGGTGACCTGCTGGGAAGTCATTTCCAGTACCGTATGAGTGAGGTCAAAATACGGGAAAAGATCGCGTGGTGATTTGCAGGGTCAGTAAACATGACTTCCGAACCTCTCGGACTAACGCACCGACCATCGGGGAGTGTAGGCCCACAGGCCGAGAGTGAACGTGGAGCCCATGGATAGGGCGGTCAGGGCGTTACAATAAGAATGTCCCGTGAGGATTTTTATTTCTAAATCTCAATTTTAAAGGTTTTTTTTTTAGTTTTAACAATAATTAGAAGTAAGAAAAGGAAATAGAATAGAGGAAATTTGTAACAATATTCTCAAAAAAAGTTTTGTTTTGAAAACTAACATTTTTGTCAAAAAGTTTGAAAGTAACCTTCTTATACTTAAATCAACTAAATTATTCAATTCAAATGCTTTAAATTATTCAATATTTTACGTTAGCCTGTTAATATCTTAGGATTTAATATTATTTCAAATCCACTAAATTAGTCAAATAAAGTGTTTTGAATCATGTAATATTGGACGTTCATTTGTGAGGGTTTAGACTCCCATACTAGAGTTTAGTATCCCTTAAAATCTATAAGTTTACTCAAATCGAATGCTTGAAATTATTCATTATTTTGCCTTCGTTTGTGAAGATTTAAGCTCACTTAGTGTTTCTTTTAATTTTAAATCTTCAAATATCAGAATATTTTTGTTTTTATAATTCACTTAAAAGTTATTTTTTAAAGTTTTCATAACAAGGATTAGTTTTCAAATATTGTAATTTTTTTAAAATATTAAATCAATCCTCCCGATATAATATATGGTTTTATTATAAATCTTAAAAAGGATAGAAAATTGGATTACTTTAATAATATATATTTTAAAAACGAAAATCATAAAAATAACAAAAAAACATATATACTACCAAAAAATAAAACAACACGATTTAGGGATTCATACACTTTTTTTTGCAAATTTTAGATATTTAAAGCTGGAACTTATTTATAAAATTTTTAAATAAAATGAAAAATAAATGCGTAAAATAAAAAAAATTAAAAAAACGTAAAATATTTTTATCTTGTCACACACTTTTTCAATGAAACAAAATATTCTTTCCTAGATTTAAGGAAGTTGTAACTAATTTTCGAGCGATTACATTTTACGAACAATAGATGGTAGATATAGTGGTAGACGTAATCTGTAAAATGTATTATATGCGTTTGGTAGATGTCTATCTAAGTTGTTGAAATGATAGTCTACAACGATGAAGAATGTTGAACTTAAGTAGAACAAAAGTTTACACTAGATAGATTTACATGTAATAGGCAGAATCCAACATGATTTTTAGCGTAAAAAAAAATTATATACAAATGACTATTCATGACATGTTTATAGTTATCAGTTTTTTAGAAAATTTATAAGTTTATATATATTTTTTTTTATAATTAAATTAAGGATAATATTAACAAAAAGTTGGTAAATGTTAATTTATAATTTTCACTAAACATTTACACCAATGTTTTCAAAACTGGACGGACTAGCCGGTTGAACCGATTTAACCGCGAATCGGAAGATCACCCGGTTCGATTTCTGCAAAAGAACCGGAGCTGATTATAATCGTTAAACCCGGATAAAAACCGGCGAAAACCGGTAAACCGGCACGGACATAAAACCCGGTTTATAGATTTTGAGGACTTTAGTTTTCACCATTGTTTTCTGCAATTTCCCATGTCAATATGTTTTGATCTATTTGTTTATATATTGATATAAAAGTAGAAGAAGACAAAAACAAAATATGCGAGAAAAATGATAGAAGAATAAGATCTTAAACACGAAAATGATAAAAGTGAAGACTTAGAGTTTTGTCATTACATTATAAAACTGTTAAAAAAAATTATACTGTTTTTATAAGGTGTAGTAAAAATTGTTAAAGAAATTTTATAAAATTGTTTAAAAATCTTATAAAACTATTTAAAAACTTTGTAAAAGTGTTTATAATGTTTTTGAAAAGTTTTATAAGGTTTTAATAAAATTTTATAAGGTTTTTAAACAGTTTTATAAAGTTTTTAAACAATCTTATAAAATCTTATAAACCTTTTAAAAACTTTATAAACCTTATAAAAATCTTATAAACCTTATGAAAATCTTATAAACCTTTTAAAACCCTTAAAAATTATTTAACTGTTTATTTTTTAATAACATGAACAAAAGTCTTATAACATTGTTTAAAAACTTTATAAAAATGGAAAACTCCTAAAAATAACCAAAACTTAGATTTGAGCAAAAAATAACCAAAACCCAGATCTGACACAAAAAATAACAAAAATTCATATCTGAATAAAAATCGAATCCAAAACTCCAATTTGTAACCAAAATCAAATAAAAAGCTTAGATTCGTAACCAAAATCGAATAAATACTCAAATTTGTAACCAAAATCGAATATAAGAAAAAAAATTCATATAGTAACTACTTCTTCTTCTTCTTCTTCTTCAGAGATTTACGTTGATGAGAGAAAATCAAAAATCCTAGATCTATCCTTGATACGTTTGCGTTTCATAGAATCAAAGAGAGAATCAAAAATCTATAATCCAAATTGAATTTGCAATTTTAGAGAAGAGAATTTTGTGAGATGGAGGATTTTGGATCTGGGAGATGAGATTCGTGAGTGAGAGAGAAGAAGAAAAACCATCTGTTCTTTTTAAATGAGGGGCAAAATTGTCATTTGTCGTGGAAACAGTAGCACACTCGTAATGAAATTAAAAACAATGACATACTTAATTAATTTTTTTACAAATGTGACATATTTGTAATTGCCCATATTGCATACGAGTGTTACGATGAAATAGCTATAAAAAAATTTAGATGTATATTTGATAAGATATTGCTAGGATTTTGGAGATATACATTTTAAAATTATTACCATATATATATATCAGAAAAAGTTGTAAACCCGGTATGACCCGGTTGAACCGGTTAAAAACATTGATTTACACACACATATACATATGGAAATTTTGACTAAAAATTAACTATATATAAGTGTCATTTCAACTTTTCTTACACTAACTTTATATAGTCAGATCTAATATTGATTGTAAGATTTCTTAACAAAATTAGGATTCTCCATTTTCTTTGACCCTTTACTAAACCACTAACAATAAGAGTCATATAAATAAAGCATTTCAGACTCTTAGTTTTTCACAGAAAAATTAACTGTAAGAAAGAAATTAGTGATAATGACAAAATTTGTGATTTATGTTCTTGTAAATACTACTAGCAACGTCCTTGTCCAACTCCAACGCTTTGGCCTCATCGGGTATGCATCGTTATTGTTTATCTATCTCTGATCATTTTTAGAATAATTTTGAAGCATTTTCTTTATTTTTTTTAGTAAAACTAATTTATATGTATATGTATACGTATATATGTCTTGTTCTTTAACTTGGTTGTATTTATGCAGTGGTCAATGGGTTTGGATATGATTATTTCATTAATCCATGTTCACCACATTATTTAGATGAAGATTGCCAGTTCGACTGTAGAAACAAGGGGTACCCGGATGGAGGGTGTATAGGTTCAGCACCAAAATTTCAGTGCTGTTGTAAGAAATGGTAGAATCGATAATCTCTAGAATAAACTGGTGATTTGATATATTTTGTTTACTCTTAAGAAATAACATTAATCTCATTATAGGGACTTTGATAAGCTTACAAAATCTTAATAATTCTACAAAGGCTTAGCATTATTCTAGAGATAAGAGGGTGAGAGAGTAAAATTTATAGAACCAAGCAATATAATGCAGATTTTTGCAAGTTTTGCTTTTTCCTAGATAAAGACTACTGAAGAACTCATAAATGATCGCGACTTATTAGCAGAAAAAAAAATTAATGATCGCCGACAATATTCCTTTTGAACTACAAATCTTTATGCGATTTCTAATGATATACATTCTCACATCCCAAACAATTAAACTCTCATCAAGCAAACAAATATGATTAATCCCTTGACGGTCACCAAAGGTCTTTAGTAGAGCCGATAGTATATAATTTTTGTTTTTTTTTGCCATTTAAATATTGAATCAAACAAAAAAAAAAACTTCTTCAGACAAGACCATTGCATCACAAATTTACAAGTAACTACAAAGGTCAGTGTTTGGCTTTCTCTAGAGGAAGTAATCCATAAATCCGCAAAAAGAAGACTCATAGGAATAAGAGACGACACAGTGACAAGCGACGACGAGCACAGGTGAGTTGATTACGAAGACAAGATCTCATCAAAGAAGAAATTTTCATATCTAGAAATTTGGTTAAAGAGCGATAGTGCTGTTAGCGAATTTTCTCAACAATATGACTTAGGAGAATATTGTTGACATGTAAGTGATAAGAGAGAGAACATGGAAAAAGAAAAAATTAGTCACTTTATCTCTTTACAAATACACACATGAGAGAGATGAGGGTATAAACACATCAAGTCTTTTCTTGTAGACAATCTCTAAGTGACTCAAGATCAGATCAAGAGTGTTTCAATTTTAAGTCTTGACAAGTGATAGAAATTGGAGAGAGAGAGAGAGAGCGATATAGATTTCCATAAAGCATCGTACCATTTACCTCATTTTGAAGATGTGCATTCTATACCACTGGATCACTTTAATCACTATCACATTCTAAAAATAAATGTTTATATTTGTCCATATTACAATTGTTAGTGATCGATAAAATATTACTGTGGACTGTAAATCGACCACCCTGCTAGTTATCCGACCCGACTTATTACCCTTTCGTTCAATGTTTTAACTTTTAATTGCTAAAGCATTTAAATAGTTACTAATTACTTTTTCCCAAAATATTCAACTAAAGACCTCATATTTCAAGAATTTGAAATTTAAAACATTATTTCTAATGCTATTTATATGTGCTAATGTCTAAAATAAGATTTTATAAAATAGTATATGTAGCGCCTCTATCATTTTTATGGCTTTTTAGTCGAACACACTCTATAGGCTTTTCGTGTTGGACCATTTATTATTCTTTTACCAATTTTGCTAGGGTTTTCGATTCCCTATTGTTTTGGTTTCCCGACTTGTTATCTAAGCTTCCGCTCTCTGTGACCATATTCTGTGAAAATTCTGATCCTGCTTTTGTTTAGTATGTGTTAATCCCGAAATTCTCATCGTTTTTTTGTATTTGCGTCTTAGGATTGGGTTACCAATTTGGTTCATGATACTATTGAGGCCTAAAGCTACTTTAATTGTGTTGCAGGTAGTGTGTATTCAGCTAAATATGGCTCTAATACAATTTGGGAGTACTTGCGTTCCTCAATTTGCAGTGAGATCTTATAATCCGAGCAGCGTCGAACAAAAGTATGAACTTCTGTTTCTACTGTCACAGTATCTGAATCTCTCAACAACTAGTGAGGATTAAAAGAGAGAAAAAGGCAAAAAATAACCAAATCAAATGTGTGAATCAATTAGGTTACAGATTTTATCCACAACCCAAGGGTATCATACTAACAAAGGGTTTCCTTTTCACAACCTTACAGCTCCATGATCCAAAAAAATTGTTTGCGAGCTTCAAAGTCATATGGATCCTTGCCTTTCTTGTCCGGAAATATGCAGAATTGTAGAGGATCTCGCTTCATTGTTAGAGCTGATGCTGTGGGTGTTACTATTTTCTGGACTTTGCAGAATGTTTATGGGTGATTGTGTGCGATTACTAGGTTTCTTATTGGGTCCTCGGAGTTTCGAAAAATGCTACCCTATCTGAGATGAAAAGCGGTATTTCTCGTTTTTTTCTTTCTCTAAATGTGTATATGAATGGTTTTCATATGCTGACATCCATGTATCAAATCTGAGATTTGGATTCCTTGTTCCCTGCTCTTTGTTTCAGCGTATCGGAAACTAACTTTAAATTACCATCCGGATGTGAACAAGTAAGTCAAAAATCAAGATTGGTGTTTTATATCTTGAGAAGGAGAGGCTTAACTAGTATATAAGAAACTTAATCTCTGTCTGTAAAATGTCAAAAAGCACGCTTGTTTTCCTTCACGACTGATACGATACTTGTGAGTTAATAATTTTATTCCATGTTGACAGGAATCCTGATGCAGAAGAGAGATTTATAGAAATAAGTAATGCATATCAAGTCTTATCAGATGAGATGAAATTTCTTTACGATAAACATGGTGAGGCTGAAGTTGAAATGGGAGACACTGGGGCATGGTTTCTTAAAGCCAAATGCACCACGTGTGGTGGACTAGGTCAAGTGGTTTCATAAGCAAGAGCTCCTCTCGACGTGAACCAACAAGTCATGACTTGCTCTTCTTGTAACGGCACTGGGGTGGTACTTGCTCTAGAGGATGAAATGGATAAGTCACAAAATGGACTTAATCATGATTAATTGAACCAAATTATGAGTTGTTGCATTTGTTTGCTTATATTTTACTTTTGTTTTGCCTATATGTTGTGTTGCCTAAAAAAAAAATCCAATTATTTCAATAAGAAAAAACTATTAAATTCGAAATAGAAAAATACATGATTTATTTGTTTTCTTTTATATAAATATTTCATCCAACATCTAATCAACTAATAAAATTTTAAGTTAGTTAGAATATGAAAATGGCCATAAGAAAAATTAAACGTTGGTAACCATATATACATTAATGTATTTTCCATCAACAATTTTTACCACTATTCATGTAATTGTTGACAACACTGGTGATCTGTTTGTTGTTATACCGTACCTGGTCTTGAAACAGGATAATACCAATATACGCTACGCTTGCAAGATAACTCCTATATCGACAACAAAAGTACCAGCAGGGACACAAACGCTGATGATGGTGAAAAAGGGAGTGCTGGTTTTGAAGAAGAGTATAATATGAGAGGGGATCAGTTGGTGAGAGTGCAAATGGAGATACCTAAGAGATTGAGCAAAGAGGAGAAGAAACTTATTAAAGAGATTGCTGATATGAGTAAGAGCAAGACTGCTAATAGCACCAGTATTGTCATATTGGCTATTGCAAACTTGACAATTTTTAGTTCGTCAAAGCTCATACATGTCTTGATATGAGTGGTCACAAGAAAATACTCTACTCCAAACCGATGATTTACGAGGACATGACTCAAGCACTGGATTCCTTGGATTGGAGACAGAAAGGTGCTGTCACCAATGTCAAAGATCAAGGACTAACGGGTGGGAAGTCTTAAGTAAAGTTTTATATTACTGTTGATTTTTTCTTTGATTTACAGAAAACCCAAATAAAGAAACTTCATATAACCCCTTCCCCTGAGTTCTGATAATGACCAACTTCTCTCTATATTCCTCTGTTTTCAGTTTGCTTTTAAATTGTGTTCTTTTTATGATATTATTGAAAACTATTAGGCCATTTCGATAATTATATCAGTGTGTTTTTACAAGAGCCCTAATAAAAACACTTGCAATGATTATATACTATTACTACCTAGGGAACATAACTAAAATGATGAAAACGTATAAAAACCTTAGTATTTGAATATTTTTGTCATAGTACTTTATGACCTATTGGAGATAATTTGGGAAGCAAAATGTGTAACTTGCGGACAAAGTGTTGTGGGCATCCAAACCCGTCTATGAAGTGAAGCCCGTGAAACCTAAATAGAAGAAATATCTAGATCTTTATATTATTAGCATATTTTCTTTATGTATTAGATTGAGATTAAGAAAGTTTACAATATCTAGTGGTAGCAATATGCTAAGGCTAGTTACTATATATATGTATCTTATGGCATTGTATCAAATAACTCAATACAATATATTCATATCCTATATATATTAACTAGGTGAAGGACCCATGCGTTGCACGGGTTTGGTTTGAATGAAAAATTAATCAATTAATTAAAAAATAGTTGTACTACCTGAAGTGTAGAATATGAGAAAAATTCCCAAATATCATCAATTGAATGCTGAATTTTACACCGGTGGCTGTTAATCGTTGAACGATGGTCTATCATAATTAATTGGATACAATACAAAATTAGTTTAATAGATTTATTTAATTAATAAATTGTATTTGTCCAAAAATATCTAGCAAATTGTAAGGGAAAAAAAATACTATTAATATACCTTTTTCGAAACATAATAACTAAATCAAAATCTTATTTTTCTTCAGATTGTTTTGCTTGTTCGGTCCATATCGTTACTGGTATTTCGATTCCATTACTTATTGAAAGAAAACAATACTAATAGATTAAAAATCATAAAACAATAATATATGCATGTAACTATAACATGTAACAGTGGAATTTACATGAACTGAAAATTTAATTAATTAATTCTTATGGTAATGGGAGAAAAAACGAAAAAGGTGTAAGGAAAAAAAATAAACCTTCATGCCACAAACAATAAGTCAATTAGAATCGTATATGTATATTTGTGCATATGAGAACATATCTTTCTAACAATAAAGTCAAAGTTGATGTAGTCGATGTATTGTACTTACGAACATGAATTTTTTTCATATCTTTAATATATCCGATTGCAAAAGAAAAGAAAACTATAGTTAGACATATGTAATACGATAAAATCATAATTTAAAAGTTATGAGAATACAATATAAATCCACATGCATATCTTTTAATTTGGCAAAATGGTTACAGTTTTGAAAGTGAATGCATATCTTATGTTTAAAATAAAGTTGTGAAGAATCGGATATGACAATTACAAAATGAAGTAGGATTTATTTATTCTTGAAATACATGAAGATATATATTTTTTATATATAATAATTTTAGGGTATTGCTCACGATTTATAACATCGGATATGACAATTACAATTCAAAGTAGGATTTATTTATTTTTGGAATATATAAATACATATATTTTTTTTAATAAGATAAGATTGGGATATTGCTCATTTATTCATTCATGTTTATCAATTAGATACTTTAATTTTAAAAATATAATCAAATTTGTTACATGTTATCTAATTGGAATAATAATTTACACATGTCAAAATCCGATTTATAGCATCGGATATGACAATTACAATTCAAAGTAAGATTTATTTATTTTTGGAATACATTAATACATATATTTTTTTATAATAAAATAAGATTAGGATATTATTTATGTATTCATTTATGTTCATCAATTAGTTACTTTAATTTTAAAAATATAATCAAATTTGTTATAGATTTATAGCATCGGATATGACAACTACAATTCAAAGTAGGATTTATTTATTTTTGGAATATATAAATACAATATATTTTTTTAATAAGATAAGATTGGGATATTGCTCATGTATTCATTCATGTTTATCAATTAGTTACTTTAACTTTAAAAATATAATCAAATTTGTTATATGTTATCTAATTAGAATAATAATTTACACATGTCAAAATCTAAATCGACCGATTGACACGTGTCACGATCGTATTAATTATTATGTTTGACGCATCAAGCTTTATATAATAAGATTGAGGAGACACTAAGAGTTTAAAATTCTAGGTGTCACTCATAGAGACATTCTAAGTAAAAAAATCATATGTGTCATCCTAAGAGTGTTTTAATGGTTAATTAGCATTCTATTAAAAATTAAATATAATAACACATTTCTATATTAATATTGTAAACTTTATTTTGTTATATACTTTTACCAAATATAAAATAATTACTTGGCAGGAACAATAATTCCCATAAATTTCCTTACAACAATACTTGCTAACTATTATAATATTTTCCATATAATATTTTCGGAAAGCATATGATCCCATATAATATTTTCGGAAAGAATTTCTAACATAATATTTATATCTAACTTTCCTTTTTTCAAACCTAACATAACACTACCATCACCATTTCCCTATTTATGTAAGCTAACAAACAAAATAACACATATCTAACAAACACTTTTTTTTACGGTATGAGAACTTTTTTCTCTTTGTTTTTGATGTGTTAATATTGTTTTTGATAAATATTAATCTACTATCTTACATGTGATTATAGGAAAATTTATATCATTGCCACTATGGAAAAGTCAAATGATCTTAAAGATTGTGGTTCTACGATCAACAATGGTGTGTGTAAGTAATTGTTCAAATTAGATTATCTTATTTATAATCACATAAATGGATTAATCATATGTCAAGAATGTATTATTTTTTTTCTCCATCTCTTATTGTAGATGTGTGTGACCAAACCGATGCTATAAAGTACTTATTTGAGTATATTCAAAAAGGACAAGATCGAGTAATACCCACAACCGAGAAAAGTAAGATTGCTAAAGATGGCAAACACGATGAAAATGATGTTCAAGCTAAATACCACAAGTCTTTGCTCCACGATTGGAGGAAATACAATACGCAATTCTTTTTTCAAGACAAACACTCTACGCAGTTTTGTGTGGTCAAAAAAATAGTGTAATTCCCTCAAGACACTCAGAAACGTCGGTCTCTATTTACTTCGACCTGTATTTTCTCATGGACAATTGTACGTGGCACTATCAAGAGTAAAGTCTAAGGAGGGATTAAAGATTTTGATCACAAACAAGTATGATAATCCGCAGAAGAAGACTATGAATGTTGTTTTAAGGAGATTTACTAAAAAAATTAAGTAATCATGAAGTATAAGCAGGCCTGCAGTTGAAGGAAGGGAAACAGGAGATGCACTAGATCAAAACTTTGAATCAAAGAGTTCACATACGTTTTTTGCCTTTTAATTGATTTTGCTTTAATTTGTTGGTTTTTGGTGTTGATTTTTTAGTTATTATTGAACATATCTTAGTTTACACATTTGATTATTTCTTTTCAATAGACGGTTCAAGAATAAAGCTTTGAATTTATTTATTGTCTACATATTTTAGATCAAAAATCGTATATTTTTTTATCTACTATATATGATATAATCCCGCACTTGGTGTAGGTCAAAATCTAGTTCTATAATATTTGACATGATCATAATCGTTTCATTCATCGATTAAAAAAAAAAATTATAACTTTCTACATTGCTCAATTTGGTTTAGTGTGGTTGTAATTAGGTTTGGCTATCAATATATGCTTCCAGGAGTTCACTAACAACTTTTGGAGGATATACTTATCGACATGCGTTCAATATCAAACAGGTTTTGATTAACGATGTCGAAAACAAGATGAAGAAATGCACGTATCTTTTGTTAGTGTCTGATTTTTTAGAGACGGTAGATCTCTGCAAAGAGGAAGTTGTGGAAGAACTTCGTCCTCTGACCTCTGATTTTTTCCCAAAAATAAAAATAAAAAATTACAAGACATAAAAGAGTAGCTTTGCACGAAAAAGCGGCGGAGGACCTCAAACTTAGTTGTTTCATGGAAACATCTAATTGGTTTCTCGTGGATCTAATTTTCTTCTTGCATACAACTATGCTCTTTGTGGCTTTGTCTGAGGCGCTTTTCAGTCATTACTAAAATAATTTAGTTCCACAGATTAAAAACTTTTTTATTTGGCTCAAGAAAATGTTCATGTTATAACCAATACTACTAGGCAACCACAACTGTAATTATGGGGTTATATGTAGAGACTAATGACTTTTGTACATCTTTTTTCTATCTTTGTTTGATTGTGATTTGAATTCTGATGCATACTGCTGTTGTGATACTTGGTCAATGATCACAAATGATATCCAAAATGTTACTTTGAAAAGTCTAGAGTAGAGGAGTAATATGTGCAACACTAAATTTATACATGACCCAAAAGTTTATTTATTTCAAACTAAACTGCCGGTTTTGATAAATGGTTAGAAGTTATAGTTTTTAAAAATACTATAAATAGTTAGTAAAATTTTCTATTTTTTCCAACTGGTTACCTCTTACTTATCAACTAATAAGTGTATCCTTAAAGATCAAACACAACTACAAAATGTCAAATTAGATACATAACAAAGCTATTTCACAATAGATATATACACATATTGTATATGAAGACAAACCTGATCGTATCCACGGATATCTTCAGTATAGTAAATAACCGAAAATAAAGATCATTACCTCAAAATTATATCTTCATTTTCTTCTTGCGAGGCTTAGATTTATGCAATGATGTCATAGGTATTGAATCTACGACTAAATCATGATTAATTGAACCAAATCATGAGTTGTGGCATTTGTTTGGTTATATTTTACTTTTGTTTTGCTTATATGTTGTGTTGCCTAGAAAAAAAAATCCAATTATTTCAATAAGAAAAACTATTAAAATCTAAATCGAAAAATACATGATTTATTTGTTTTCTTTCGTATAAATATTTGTAAGTTAGTTAGAATATGAAAATGTCCATAAGAAAATTTAAATGTTGGTAACCATATATACATTAATGTATTTTCCATCAACAATTTATCACTATTCATCTAATTGTTGACAGTTAAATCAAAATTTCACAACTCAAAAAAATTATATTCTTGTAATTAATTTTATTAATACATTAGTAAAAATGTTATTTTATATCAATTTCGTTATAGATTTATTTCATTCTTATTAAATTAATATACATATATATAAACCATGACGTTAACTTATCAATTCTTATTAATTTTTACTCATTATGCTCAACAGTGTTACAAATTTTTTTTTTAAAATCTCAAGCATATGAAAAAAGCAATTGCTTTGTTTAGAAGTAAATTAAAATCTTTGATGATCTAATTATTGTTGAACCATTTACAGGGCGTTGTTGGGTATTATTCACTACTGCGGGCACTGTTGAAGGTATAAACTATATCAGGAAGAATCGTCTCCTTAGATTCTTATTGATTGCAATGTAGGGAATGGAGGTGGCAGGCAGATTGCATTCGAGTTTATCAAGAAAAATGATGGAGTCACCACGGATACAAACTACCCATACAAGAGTATCCAAGAAAAATGCGAGCCTTTAAAAGCGAAAGGTTTAAGGGTAACTATCGATGGTTACGGGTCCATACCTCACAACAACAAGCATCTCTTGTCAAGGTGGTTGGTAACCAACCCTTATCAGTTGGAATTAATGCTCGTCATCCAGATTTCAAATTCCATCCCAAGGTAATCAAATAAAAAACTCAATCAAAATCGTAGTTTTTAATATCAGTCAAGCCTTTTTGCAATACTTACCAAGAAGAACCCTTGCAAAGAGGTTTGTCAGATTCTTCATATAGGTTCCTGAAATTAGTTTTAGCTCCAAACTTTTGGTTATATATATATATATATATATATATATATATATATATATATATATATATATATATATATATATATATATATATATATAACATAATTGTCTTATACGAATGATAAAAATATTATTTACGAAAAACGATTACAAACATAAAATATATGAATAATGAAGATCAGACTGAATTGATATGAGAAATATTAATATATCTTCAACTATGGACTTTACTTTCAGAAAGAGCCATAGAGACTGAGTAATGAAGGTCCATCAACATTACTTATGACTCTTGATGATCTTATGAATACTTAACCAAGAGTTTGGCATATCTATTAGTTGAAGAAATAAATAGAGAAAATGATCGTTGATACTTTTGTTTGTAGATGGAAATGTATTCAATAATGCATCAGCATCTTTAGCACAAACAAATGTGTATGTAGCAATGAATAACCTAGGGAATACCGTGTGAAGATAAGTCACAAGCATTCGCGATTTAAATTCTTACATCCAAAGGAAAAACAAAGATCGATCCTTCGAATAGAACCAATGTTGATGGACAGAAGTGAGATAGTCGGGTTTAAGATGATGGACTGCATGAAACAATTAATGGGCTAGGCTTAGGCTCATTTCGTTGATTTCGTTGTTGACCCGTCCTACGGGTGTCAAAATAGTTCACTACCCATAGGTTACCCGAACCCGTCCACGATTTTAGTGGGTTTGGGTTATATTTTTTTACCCATTAAATAAATGGGTTATGTTGGATTACCCTAATGAGTACATGGGTTTAATGGGTAAACCCATTAGGATTATGGGTTACCCATTAGGATTATGGGTTACCCATGAGTTTAACATAAAATTTAAAATAATTAATATTTATTTATATATATATATTTTAAAAAGATTAGGGTTTTATGTTAAGCAAGAAAACGATTAGAGTTTTTGGTTTTTTTTTTTTTGAAATGATTTTCTATCCCTAGAAGCCGTTCTAGGGTTTTCGGTTTTTTTTGGTAAACAAAAAATTATGGTTTTGTAATACTTATATAAACAGGAGCCGTTCTTTGCATTTATTCCTATCTAATTCTCAGAGCCTTTTTAAATTTTAGTAGTCTACATTCTTATCATCTAAGTCCGATCATAATCCCCTAGCATGGCAGTACCTTCGTCCTCCACACGTATGTATATTTTTTTTTTTTTGTCTTTCCACTTTTAAGCAGAAGAACCCAACAAAGATTAAAGTGTTTTCAAAAAATTAATGTTTAATTTTATTAGCTTTATTGGTATTCTGGTTTTACAATATTATTTAAGATATGTAGACATTTTAATTTAGTTTATTTCTTGTTCAAGTTAAAAACTTTTGTTGGATTTATAATAATATGGAATGTGTTAGTTTTTAATAAGTTTATATTGTATAGTTCAACTAGGTAAAGGGCCAGCATATATGCGGGTTAATGAGAAAATGTTTTATGACCCGTATGAAAATGAACAAAATAAGGTTGGAAACATTAATATTAAATCAAGTTAACGGTTACTTTTTCTATCTTGTTTTTTTTCTTATTTCGATCACATCTTTTCAAAATAATTAGTTTTTCTACTCATGTTTGAAGTAATTTACCTTTTACTATTTTGCTACTCTATTTTTTTATACAAAATCCTTTTAATTATTTCTCATGTTCTTGTTTGAACTTTTCAATTTTATAACATGTTAAAACCCCAAATTTTGCACGAAGTAAATGATGCACAAAGCATTAAATAGTATTTTCTTGCATAAAAAAGGAAATTTTGGTTATACATTAATTAAGTAATTAGTAATACTCTAACACGTGTATAGTAATTAGTTTGATATAGGTGGCAAAATCTAATTGGTGAATTTTTTTTAACACGAGTCAAAATCTAAACCGATAATTGACACGTGTTACGATCGTCTTAATTATTATGTTTGACACATCAAACTTTATATAATAAGATATATACATGGGTACCCATTTAACCCATTAACCCATTAGATTTCATATAAATGAGTTTGAATAGATAAATTGTGCCCATATAATAAATGAGTCGGGTCAAAACCCGCCCACTAAAACCTCAAACCCATGTGGGTTTGGGTAGGGTTGAGTCGGGTTACCCATTTTGACACCCCTAACCCGTCCTTCCAATACGTCTAACACATGGTATTGGTTCATCAAAAGAGAATAACAAAAGTACGTGGGAACTTTTTACAGGTTATCTATTTCCACTTTAACCTTACAAATAGAGGTCTAAGTAGAGATGCACTGGGTCGGTCCGCCACAAGCTCCACTTCCACACTTAACACTAGAAATTTAGTCCGCGGACCGCCTGGTTGAAGGTATGGTCCACAATGAACCTTTCATATTATTCACGATTTGCAAAGAATCTATATACAGTTTAAGTTTTTTTAAACAAATATGGATATACTTCAGTTTTACGAAATTAAATACCAAATTGATTTTTTTTAATTAATATTTTGATGTTCAATAATACGTGTGTCTCATTTATTCCAATTTTTATGTCCAAAGCAAATAAACATTAACTTTTAAATCATGTGCTAGGGCTGCTGTAGGATGGATGAGAGAGACATAAGGAAAAAAAACGTAACATGATAACTGAATGAAGAACACTATCGAACGACAAAGTCAATATTTCTTTCTTCCATATTCAACCATTGAGACATTCAACATTGTTGCTTATATCACATGGCCTACTAGCTCCAGTTTTCTTCCATACACTATATCTTTTCTTCTATTGCCATACAAATGTCTGTATATAGAAACATATATACATGTGTACACATGTACAAGAATATATGTTTTTTAAGGAATAAAAGTGGGTTTAATTTTAAAAAATTACTAAATTCCATCATTTGTAAAGAAAAGTGTGGAAAAACTGTCTCACTCATTCTAATAGAAAAAAGAGAATTTTCATGATATGCCACTCTTGGCATGCCACTTTACGGTTATGTCATCGTTTGAAAATCTTTGCAAGAATGTCATTTTTTTTAAACTTAACTTTTATATTTTTTGGTAGGGTTAATTATTTTATATTTAGGGTATAGTTTTTTTGGGTAGAGTTTAGGGTTTGGGTTTTGAGAGAGAGAAATTTTTTTTTAATGTTTTTGTCTTTTTCTATAAAAAATGGTATGTTTGCAATAAATTTTCAAAGGTAGCATATTGAAAAAAATATTTTAAAAGGTGGCATGTTTGTAATTCTTCCTAGAAAAAAACAAAAAGAATGAAAATTTCTGTTTATTTATTTTATTCTATTCATCCATTTTTCATTCCTATATATTTCTTGATTTTTCCATCCGTAGTGTTGTGTAAATGATTTAAATACCAGTAATATTTGTGGTTTTAATAGTTTGCAGAAATCAATTAAGACTTCAGTTCGAGACTTTTGGTTGTTGGAAATTTTTTTTGAAAAGAAGGATAGTAATTATTCTTTATGAAAAAGATCACAAAAATAAAATGTAGGAATCACAAAAATCAGAGTGAATAGATATGAGAATTTTTCCGCTGCCACAAACGTTAACTTCTCAGTTAACGAGTGTCATAGCAAATTTTTGGTGGAGTTCCAATAGACCAATCGAGGGTTATATTGGGTAGCTTGGGATAAACTCTGTTTGCCCAAAGAGGAGGGCGGTCTGGGCTTTCGGTCTTTATAGATGTTTAATTCAGCTCTCTTGGCGAAACAATTATGGAGGATGTATAAGTTTCCAAATTCGTTGGTAGCCAGAGTGATGAAAGGATGGTATTTCAGGAATTGTCACCCTCTTATGACAGGAAAGCCTCGAACCCCATCGTTTGGATGAAGAAGTCTTGTTTCTGCTCGAGGGTTACTTCTTCAAAGAAGTCGTAAGTGCTTAGGATCTGGTCACAAAATTTCAGTATGGAATGACCCATGGATTCTAGATATTTTCCCTCGACCGACAAGGGGAAGAGGCAAAATATGGCACCCTAATCTTATGGTTAACCATTTAATTGACCTAGTCTGGAGGGATTGGCATATGCCGATAATACATGAGTTTATGGAACCGGATGATATAACGCAGATCAGGGAACTGGAGGTTAGTCCAAGGTTCATGGAGGACCACTGGATTTGGCAGTTTACAAAATCGGGGAATTATGCAGTAAAGTCAGGATATCATGTGGCTAAAATGATAAAAGAAAGGGAGGTTGAGGTGGTACTAAAGGAACCTAGTATCACGCCTTTGCTAGCACATGTGTGGCACATTCAATGTCCACCTAAGATTCAATATTTTATGTGGCACATCTTAACTGGATTTATGGCAGTCACGACGCGGTTGCGTAAACGAGGTATCGATTGCCCTACAGTATGTACGAGATGTGATGGAGATGAGGAGTCAGTTAATCATGCGATTTTCGAATGTCCGGTAGCGCGGAATACGTGGAATTTGGCCTCTTTTGGTTTGGATATAGACAATTGCCCTTATTCGTCGGTCTATGCAAACATGGATTTCCTTTTTTGGCAGAGTCATAAGCGACGGAAGGTGACTGGAGATCACGAATTATTCTCATGGATAGCGTGGTTTATATGGAAATCTAGAAATAAAAAAGTTTTGAAGAGCATAGATATGGACCCAATGGATATAGTGAGTCAAGCGATAAATGAATGTAAGGTATGGAATGAGGCTCAAACACAGCCGTATCACTTAGTGCCCCATGTTACAGTTGAAGAGTCTCTGCGTTGTACGATAGATGGTTCTTAGGACACAAATAGCACATTAGGGATAGGGTTATTTTATCATTAGGGGTCCCAAGG